>JAQIXN010000272.1:0-48674 GCA_034698145.1 Proisotoma minuta
AGTCACTGAGTTTGATCTCAGTAGTCACTGAGTTTGATCTCAGTAGTCACTGAGTTTGATCTCAGTAGTCACTGAGTTTGATCTCAGTAGTCACTGAGTAGTCACTGAGTGGTCACTGAGTAGTCACTGTGTAGTCACTGAGTTTGACCTCAGTAGTCACTGAGTGGTCACTGAGTAGTCACTGAGTGGTCACTGAGTGGTCACTGAGTAGTCACTGAGTGGTCACTGAGTAGTCACTGAGTAGTCACTGAGTGGTCACTGAGTAGTCACTGAGATTAAACTGAGTTTGAGCTCAGTGGGCACTGAGTTTGAACTGAGTTTGAACTGAGTTTGAACTGAGTTTGAACTGAGTTTGAACTGAGTTTGAGCTCAGTGGGCACTGAGGTTGAACTCAGTAAGCACTGAGAGCAAGTTGAGCAGTTTGAGTTGAGCTTGGCTGTGGCCCTTTTAAGCTTCGGTACTAAACAAAAAATATATATCCGTATATAATATTATTTAATATAATGACCGGGTTATAAATTAGGTCAAAAACAAATTAGATGGGAGAATTTACGCTTTGAAGAGAATTCGACTGAATCCAAAGAACAAAGCTTTGAACAAGAAAATTACCCGAGAAGTCAAATTGTTATCACAACTTAATCACGAAAATGTCGTGCGATATTTCAATTCGTGGATAGAAACTGTAATTGAAAGCGACGATGAGTTAAGCACAACAGATTCTTTTTCTACGGATCCTAATAAAATGTCTGAATCAAAGCGAGGAAATCACCATGTTCAGTTTAAAAAGGACATTCTTGTACAAAACAGTTTGGGTAATAGTATTACAAATTAAACAATTCAATATACAATCCAATCAACCTGAGCTTATCTTATTACAGGACTCTTGGACAATATAGAAGATTTGGCACCTGCTATCAACATGACAGAAACTAGTGATTGGGGAGATATTTCTGCTATAACATCACCTCAACCTCGACACGGATCTAGTGATGAATCATCAGACGAAAGTCTTAGTGACGATGATGATCTATTCGGAACTTCATTTAGACGAATTACAATGGAAGATTCAGACCAAATTGTATTTGAAAAAGGATCAGACTCTACAACATCAGAACTAGACACGAGAAATATAAACCAGGAGTCTCAAAAACCATCATTATCATCATCAACTACAGAAGGAGAAAGTGCTGAATTGTCCCTGTCGTCATTTTTGCGAGAGTCTCAGTTTCTTTATATTCAGATGGAATTTTGCTTAAAACGAGAGTTAAGAACTGCAATTGATGATAATCTATGCGAAGACTTGGACAGAGCTTGGCGTCTTTTCCGTGAAATTGTTGAAGGACTAGTTCACATTCATCAACAAGGAATGATTCACCGTGACCTTAAACCGGGCAATATCTTCTTGGATTCTAATGACCACATAAAAATTGGTGATTTATTAATTCAGAAAATAATTAGCACAAAATCAGCCTTATTAACAAACATGTAGTAATAAGTTAAATACCTAATTTTACAACACACAAATCCAAACATTTATAAATTTAACATATAACTTTCAGGCGATTTTGGATTGGCGACCTCAAATATTATTCCTTCAAAACGCCCAGATGAAACACACCATAATATTTTTGAAATGGAAGGATCTACTGATTTCACTGATGAATCTCAGACCGGAGCCGTTGGAACGGCACTTTATGCAGCTCCTGAATTGCTCAACGGAAGCGGAAAGGCAACCTACAATCAAAAAGTTGATATATACAGCCTTGGAATAATGTTTTTCGAAATGTTTTATCATCCTGCTGCCACATCAATGGAAAGAGTTCGAGTTATTATGGGTCTTCGCCAAAAAGCAATTGTGTTCCCTTCAGATTTTGACCAAAATCTTTTGCCTCAAGTCACACACATTACACGGTGGTTACTTGATCATGACCACACCAAAAGGCCCACTTCACTAGGTATACACTTAAACTACTACAATTAATGCATATATGTTATCAATATTGTAGTAATAATACTTTGTAAATATTAATTACAGGATTACTCCAAAGCGATTTTCTGCCTCCGCCTCATTTAGAAGAAGCAGAATTGCGAGACATTTTCTCGAGAACTTTGCGAACCTCTAAAACAAAAACATACAAATACTTGGTAGCTTCCTGTTTTCAACAAGAAGGCAGTTTTGTAGAATCAGCTACTTACGATTTGGACGGAGGAAAATTTTCCCAAATTGGATCCAGTTCAATCGGAAGTTTTTCAAAATCTCTATATTTTATACAACGAGTCAAGAAAATAATTCAACAAATTTTTGAGCTTCATGGAGCCACAGAAATCCAGACGCCTCTACTAATGCCCAAATCATCTTTGTACGAGGAGACAGACACTTGTGTGAATCTCATGTGTCATAGCGGAGGAATAGTATCCATTCCTCATGATTTAAGAGTACCATTTGTCAGATATGTAGGACGTTATGGGATAACTCATGTCAAGCGATATACTATTGGCAAAGTATTTCGAGAGCGAAAAGTTTATGGTTTGCATCCTCGAGAGTTGATTGAATGTGCTTTTGACATTGTAGACTCGCAGGGTGAGATACATAATTTCTACAGACTATAATAATTTATTGTGCTTTAGAAATATATATTTTCAAATGATTATTTCAGGAAGCCTGATATCTGACGCAGAAATAATTTCTGTAGTTTTCGAAATCTTACGTGAACTACCTTGGCTCAGAAACAAAAGCTGTACTCTTCGTCTAGGACACACAAAGTTATTACAAGGTGTTATGCTGCATCATGGCGTAGATGAAAAGTTGTACAGCAAAATTACAAAACTGCTTTCTGAAATTAAGGTGAGTTTATAGTCATTTATGAATTTCTACAAAATTATTTTGAAACAAATTATAAAATTCCCAGGATGAGCGTGACTCTAAACAACAAATTCACACACATCTTTGTAGCTTGGGTTTAAGTGAAAACGTTATTAGCATGTTGTTACAACTTATGCAAATCGAGGGCTCTTTTTCCAAAATATCAACAATGCTCAAAGGGATTCTGAAACGGAAAGGTGAAGCTGCGTCCTGTGTTAAAGAAGCACTACATGAGCTAGAGATTCTTGTTAACAATATTGAATCATTTGGAATAAAGGTAACTTTATTTTGATAAATTTAGTAAACAATAATTATAACGATATTTGAATTATATTATCATTATTAATTAGTGTTCAGTCACAGTATCTCCAGCAATGACATTTTGTTCTCATATTTACTCTGGATTACTATTCCAAGTGGTCTGTGATTTGAAACGACGTAAAAATAAAATGATGGTGGATGTTATTGCAGCTGGGGGACGATATGATAAACTTATTCAAGAGTACAGGTATGAATAAATTACTGTCTTATTTAATTTTTAGGTAAAGCTAGTTTTAAAATTGTCTTTGAGATTCATCAATCGTCAGAGATCGGGTATAATTGAAGAAAGAAAGCTTGAAATTCTTCGAGTTGTCGTCTCCCTACTTTACACAGTTGTCCTTCTGGCTGATCCTCATTTTCATATTGTAGGTGTTCGTTCAAAGATTCAGTTAATAGGCACAAAATTTCCTGGAGAAAATAATTTTATTATAATTAATTGTAATCAAAACTTTATCAGTTAGTTATTTCCGCATTTACTTGAGCAATTGTTTTCAAATCATTTTTATTTACTTGTTCCGGTTCCAAGTATTTTGCGAATAATGCAGCTTTTGTCATTGCAAGTTCGTAGAACAGTGTTCCTCGAAACATTGAAATCCCGGAAAATAGCGTTGATGTTGCTTCAAGTAAATGAATTCCCAATACTTCCTTCCGTAGTAATTCATCCAGAGTAGAACTATCGGCAGAGTATAAGAGAAATAGAGAGTGGGCGGCATCCAAGGATAAAAAATGTTGAGGGTGCAAAAACAACAATGGGGTTTGGCTATACTTTATTTTCCTTCTTCGTTCAACGTTCAAAATTGGACAAGTGTTATCTTCTTCCTGTCTTCTGGTAATAGAAGACGCCGACACATTTTCATCATTATAATTTGAAAGAGAAAGCGTATTTTTGGCAGCTGGCGGAACAGTCCAATTCTCTAGCCAAGCCTCAAAATTGGCAGCATTTTTATCTTCTACCACAGAACTTTCCTTGTCCTGTAAGTCTTGTAATTCCTTTTCTGCCGAGATCATAAAACTTTCACATCTTGAAGCTGGGAATATTGCCTTGCATTTTTTGCATTCATAGTCTTTATATGTGTTAGTCCATGTCTGCTCTTCTTCTTCATCTTCTTTTATAATGTCACGGTTTATTGTCAATATTGGTGTTATTGGTGAACGTGGACAATTACAATTTGGGCAGACAAAAGATGAGATGTATGAGCCAAGCTCAGTACTGTCCATACATCTATTACATTGACACATAAAGAACTTTGAAAATTGAATGTAGCGTTGTCTTTGCATTGTTGGCCAAAGAATATCACAATAAGTTGTTGAAAGATGACTGCCTTTGGAAATGTCTGTTAAAGCTCTCATTGTCAGTAGAAATGTATTGCCTACAAAACAATTTGAAATAGAAATTATTGTATGTTTGTTAAAATAGAAGTTAGAATCAAACTTACTACTTGTTGTTTTGAATGCATTTGGCACACAAGAGTGTTCTGCTAAACTCGCCAACTTATAGCAGCCCTGAATATTGACATTTGGCATTTTAACCTCGTAAGCGTTAATATCCAAAATGGCGAGAATTTTAAGAATCTCATCAGTTCCATGCTTTTCTTCTGTAATGGAATATTGTTTTCGAAATCTATGAACAAACTCCAAAGCATTCACATAAAGAGGTGACCTATGTAAATAAATTATATAAATTCACAGGTATTCAGGGTTAAATATTGATAAATACATACTTTGACCATTGAAGCCAATTGGTTTCCATTCCTAAAAGCTCTATCCATTTTTCTGGATTTGTATTCTTTAAGCTTAGGCATCGCAAAGTCATTAATGCATCTTGGAATTGAATCCAATCGTCTTCTTTTAACTTTCCATTTGCGACTTCATCTCGATTTCGTATAATTGCATCGCATTCAGTTTGATGATCTTGCAAACCGGGGCAATATTTGGAACATAAGGGCCAACCACATTTGGGGCACTATTATTATTAAGAAAGTAATCAAAATCTCTATAAATATATTTATAAGTTACCTCAGTGGTTGGATCAGAAAAACATCCAGGACAGATTAGAGCAGAGTTTTTCTGTGGGGCTACTGCTAAAGGTTGTTCCTGGAAGATAATTTCACCTTTACATATGTCCCTTGATGCCACCAAATATCGGCCAAGTATTGTTTGGCAGTGTGCCACTTTGTAGGCAGCTTGTAATTGCTTCTTTGGTTCATCATTATTGTAGTTCAGATCGTTGCTCATTCAGTCATACACTATTTAGCAACCATCCAAGATTTTTTCCCCAATCTCTATCACCTTTATGATGTCCTGAAATAATTAAGCACTACTTTATATCTTGTTTTATTTTTTTGCCATGCCAGAATGTCCATGTATTTGGGACAGGATGGAAATAAAGAAGAAGCCCCATGCGGAGTTGGTATAAGTATATCTTTGGACAAACTACTCGCCGGATTTGAGTTGGACCATGAAGATGAAGAAAGTAATATCATCAACGAATGGGGACATTGTGGTCCCGTTCACGCCTTAATTTGTGCCCTTGGGCATCATCCAATGACCAAAGAAAAAATTGTCATGTTAAAAGAATTATTGGCGCATGGAATTCACGCCTCGGTTATTGATGGTTCACAAACATTGGAATCTGCAGAGGTGATTATTTTATTGAGAGGAATGCAACTATTAATCACCCTTTTATGTTGTTGTTTTTTATAGGAATACTGCAAAGAAATTGGAGCATCCTTTATAATCATTTTAAAAGAAGCCAGTCAAATAAGACTTCGGTTGTGGGAAAGAGGAAGATTCAACGAAAAGAAAATATCCAAACCAGAAGTAATTGAATTCATTTCCCGAGCGTTAGCAGAAGGAAACAATGAAGCAACGGCATGCAGCGATATCGTGTCAGTCAAACAAGGGGGAATGTTATCAGGAGCAGAATCCACTGGTCCATTGGCAAGTGCGAGCTCACACGTCCATCATAACCACGGACCAAGTGGCATTCTACCGCAGTATAACATTAGTTTCATCGTCCAAGAACGAGACAAATTGGCTCATTTTAAACGGCGATACGAAAATCAAGTACATTCGAATATTTCTTTATCCAAGCATATTTAAAATATATATATATATATAAAATGAATGCAACTTGTGTATTTCCAAAGGTAATGAGCCGACTAACAGAAACTCTTGGAAAAATCGGGAAACAACAAATTGTGGAAGTTTTGGGGTTGGAAGTAAACTCAACTGTGATCAACAATATTGCCTCATCCTTACCTTTGCATGACAAGGATGAATTTAACAAAAGCGTTGGAGATGTCATTGAAAAGTAAATTTTATTTTTTTCTTCGACATTTGAATTGACTGAAACTGAATGATTTTATATTCTAAAATTATTATTATTATTAGACACCCTCGCCTCAAGAAATACTTGACCAGTATATGTGATGAGCTTTACGAGTTAATTTATGAAAAGAACATTAACGTCATCATCATTTACGGATTGATAGACAATTTTTATCGTGTCCTACTATGAAAACATGGATATAGAAGACAATTCAAAAATTATCGTGACTTAAAAAGCCTAAATAGTGTACTTTCTCCAATTATTTTGCCGATTTTACAATAATTGCAAAAAAATAATAATATTTGGATGAAATTTTGGTGTTGATAAAATAATGAATAAGTATATAATCTTGCATGAAAATATCTTTGGGCACAAACGGGGAAACTATGTTATTGTGATAATTGATATTGAAAATTCATAGAGACTATTTTGTGATACGGTATTTAGATTATAGTGAATTGCTGATCTTTTGAAGGCAAATAAAATAAATGATGCTATGAATATGAAAACAAAGTTATTATTATATTCTTTCCTTACCTTGCTTCAATGGCCGTGAAATTAAATTAAAATCCAAAATGTTTTGGACAAATTCCAGAAAGGGAAAGTGAGAAGGCTGAAAGGCGCTGAATTAGACCAAATGCCGATATTGCCGATCGCACATTTCTTTTTTTGGACAAGTTTTTAACAACAAGTTTGTTACTAAATTTTGATTTTTTTAGTTAGAGCATGATCTCTTTCCTTCCTTCGCCTTCCTTAGGTCAAAAACTATGTCAAATATTACGACACAGTTTGGGACGAAGATGGTCCAGCTCAACGTTAGCCACCCAAGAAAATATCATCACATTTTCAGACGGGTGAGTACATACGAAATAATATGAACATAATAATTGATTTTGTTTCGTTTCATCAGGAAAACGATGAAGGTGGGGACCGGTCGCCTGGCTAGAATGGCAGATGGATGTGCCATTGCGACATTTGGGGACACGTCAGTTATGGTCACAGCAGTGGGGAAGGCCAAGTCCCCTTCAACGTTTGGCCAAGGCTTTGTCCCATTAACAGTAGACTATAGGCAAAAGGCCGCAGCTGCCGGACGCATCCCTACAAACTTTCTCCGCAGAGAATTGGGGGCAACGGAAAAGGAAGTGCTGACAAGTAGACTGATAGACAGATCCCTTCGTCCTCTCTTTCCTGATGGCTATTGTAGTGAAACACAGTTAATTTGCAATCTATTGGCCGTGGATGGTGTTAATGATCCAGATATTTTGAGTATAAATGCAGCATCCGCAGCTTTGTGTGTTTCTAATATCCCTTGGAATGGGCCCGTGGGGGCTGTGAGGGTGGGGATGATAGGCAATGAACTGAAAGTGAACCCTAGTCGCAGAGAAATGAACAATAGTTCCCTTAATTTAGTAGTTGTAGCTGCAAATCAAAATTTAGTCATTATGTTGGATGGAACTGCAGATTGTATTCTTCAACCAGATTTTCAAAAAGCTATAAAACTTGGAGTAAAAGAGTGTCAAATTGTCATTCAAGGAATTAGTAAACTACAAAAGAAATATGGCAAACAGAAAAGAGACGACATCATTGCTTCGCCTGCTGCAATAGAACAGGAACAACAGCAAAATGAAAATGGAAATAATCAAGAACAAGAAGCAAATGATACTAGCCTTAAACCTGGTCAAATACCTCAAGAATTAGCCGATGCAACAAAAACCTTTGGTGAAATTAGACTAAAAGACATTTTTACGAATTTTTCATTTGATAAAATGGAAAGGGATAACGCAGTTCAAGCACTACGAATAGATGTAGTAAACAAACTCCGAAATAGCTTCCCAACCTATGAGGCCCCTATTTTTAATGAAGCTTTTAATAAGTTAGTCAAAATTGTTTTCCGGAACTTGATTTTAGACGACAAAACAAGATGTGACGGAAGGACATTTACTCAGTTGCGAAATATTTCTTGCGATGTAAACCTTTGTAAACCGTTACATGGATCTGCACTTTTTCAACGTGGCCAAACACAAGTTTTCTGTACTGTTGCGTTTGACTCGATTGACTCTGCTCTGAAATCTGACCCCGTTTCAGTTATCACTGGTGGATTAAAAGAAAAGAACTTTTTCCTCCATTATGAATTTCCACCTTATGCAACAGGAGAGACCGGGAGAGGGGGCGGAGCGTTTGGACGCAGGGAGTTGGGACATGGAGCTCTTGCAGAGAAAGCTCTGAGACCAGTGATACCAAAGGATTTCCCATTCACAATCAGATTGACCTCGGAAGTGCTCGAGTCTAATGGCTCATCTTCAATGGCCTCTATTTGTGGAGGAAGTTTAGCTTTGATGGATGCCGGAGTTCCAATTACATCACCTGCAGCAGGTGACTTATTCATTGTTAACAATAAAATGTTTATTTTAGCTGTTTATTGTTTTTTTTTAAATTACAGGCGTTGCAATTGGACTTGTGACTAGATTCGAAAAAGCTAATTCAAAACATTTGGAAGATTATGTCATTTTAACAGATATCTTGGGGATTGAGGATTATATGGGAGATATGGACTTTAAACTTGCAGGAACAAAGAAGGGAATCACAGCCCTGCAGGCAGACATAAAAATTCCAGGACTCCCACTCAAGATAGTAATGGAAGCAATTATGCAGGGAACGGAAGCCAAGAATGAAATTCTAGAAATTATGCGACAGACAATTGCCACTCCACGAGAAAACAAGAAAGATAATATGCCAGTAATTGAGCAGATTGAAGTCCCAACTCATAAACGAGCTAAATTTATTGGATCGGGTGGCCGAAATGTAAAAAAACTTACGGCTGAAACAGGAGTTCAGGTATTTTAATTAATAAAAAAATCTTTTAGCAAATTGATTTTTCAAAAATATTTCTTTTATACAGGTGACTGATATAGATGACATTCATCTCAACCTTTTCGCCCCTAATCAAACAGCAATGGAAGAAGCAAAGGAAATGATTCATGACTTTTTGACAGAGCAACGTGAGCCAGAACTTGAATTTGGGGCAATTTATACGTCCAAAATTGTCGAAATTCGGGACATTGGTGTAATGGTCACACTTTATCCAAATATGCAACCAGCTCTTCTTCACAACTCACAGTTAGATCAACGCAAAATTCACCACCCAAGTGCCTTAGGACTAGAAGTTGGCCAAGATCTTAATGTTAAATACTTTGGTCGAGATCCTGTATCCGGTTCCATGAGGTTATCGCGAAAAGTTTTACAAGTCCCTCAAATGTCTTCAACAGCAGTTAAAGATCTCAACTCTTAATATTTCTTGACAGTAAATGTTTTTAATTTATAATAATAAAATTTATATTTACAACAATTAAAGATGAAATAAGTCTTTTTTGCGTAATAATAGTTAAAAGGAACCGAGTCGTCCCATAAAAAAAGATTCAATTTATTTGATAGAGATGAATAAGTTGTTTCAGAGAATTAACAATTAGGTATGGCAATGAAATGCATACGTGCTGACTGTATTTCTCTGATACTTTGAGAAAAGTACATAAAATTTGATGTTTGCTTTTACTTACTCTACCTATATTTTATGATGAACCTACCTTATACTGACGATGAACAATTGTCATCTAATAATTTCTCCTGTTCTTTATTATTTTGTACTCCTCGTCAGTATTAATAGCTGTTGCAATTACAGTTGAGTTGGGCTTCGTTTCGTTTTAGCTCTTCATGTGTGACATAAAATTTTATTGCAAAGCATAAGCAAATGTAATAGTTTTTGTCCTGTCGTTTTATGATGGTCTTTCACCAGACGTATGACTTTACAAATGAGGATGGGTCACTCGAAGGAATGAAAAGGGCTTTGGTTTCCTAGATTTGTATATGCTTACTTGTACATTTAATATAGTCGTCTATTCTCCAGAATGTGTACAACTTTATTCTAAGTAAAGCAAAATTGCCCAACTCCAGTTGAACATGGCCAACAGACAGAAATAAGATCAAAACACTAATGTAAATAGGTAGTCCAATGTGTGTTAAGAAGAGCGTTTCTTGTGATTTTAATTTTGAAAAAGGAACAAGTTGCAAGTCAGAAAAATCAGAAAATCCAAAGAGCAAACATGTCTTCTTCCTTTTCTCCCCTGTTTCTCCTCATGTGAAAGGACGAAATGAGAAAGTTGAGACAACTTTGCTTTTGCCTTTCTCTCTCCAGCGCAGCAGCCTCCATAAATACCTGTAAATTTTTATTCTGTAGCATTCGTTTTATTGCCAATAAATTACATGTTGTACATAAACATAATTTTATTTGCTAAAGGGAAAACAAATGAGGAGTTTCAAAGCGGTATTAACTACTTTTAATGGCATACAATCACATTTCAATATAGCATTAAAACTTTTCAGAACCTTTAAACTTTAATTAATGTTGTCTTTGTAAAATCTTACCTAGATTAATTGCATAACTTTGGTGAGATAAATTTTCCTCTGCAGCTCGATTGTGGTCCAGAAATAATTAAACTGAGTGAATACTAACTAAAGCAAGTTTTACATTTTATTGTTACGACCGAGTGTCATTTCTTTCTGCATAGGCAAAAGAGACATGTCGCATGATTTAAGAGGATTTCAAAGGATTTACAAAATTTGCATGTGCTATTTTTGACTGGATTTTATTTATTCCACTGATTTTCTCTTTAGCCGGCTCTGCATGTTTAGTTTCTGCTTCTTTTATTCAAAGCGTCTGCAAACCCTGTTGGATGGAAGTACGCAGTTACGCAGATATCCATTATTTTAAATCTCTCTGTATATCTTATAAATTAAACGCAATTGCACAATTTTAGTAGAATTGATCAGTTCGACATTATTATCTCAATTATTTCCACTAGTTTTAAAAATACATTAATAATAATCAAAATGAAATAAATAAATAACTGAAGACTAAAAGCATGTAATTAAGTATATAAGAGAGCATAAAATTAAATAAGAAGCTCTTCTCCTGAAACTCATAAATAATTCAGTTGAATGAAATGGATCCTTTCACTCATCTTAGTTCAGCAGCAGCAGCAGCATGAGTAAAGTCAAGTTTAATTTAACCTGTGGGATTGTTCTGTCTTTATCGATTGATGGAGAAAGTGAAAGGATGGAGGCTGTGGAATATTCGATGTTTTTAAATTTGTTAACGCAAAATGGAGAAACTTCTCCAAATTTGATTATAGAGAATCAGGTTACAAATTGTAACCTTTACAATGTATTGTATTTCCAACATTTCACCAACATTATTTTTGGATTGAGATAGTTGTTTTTATTTTTTTCCTTGCTCAGTCAAGCAATATTTTTTGGAATAAATATGAATTTAATATTACACAAAAAGTTTGATAGTATGCAAATGTTTATATATAAATAAATTTCGTTTATATCTTATGATTTTCCGAATAGCAGATATTTCGTTTCAAAACAGGTATTTCGAAATTGCTTTGAATAAACCCTGTTGAGTGAAATCATATATGTTTTGGGGGAAATGGAATATCTAATACCAGTTGGTCCATAGGTTATGTTCATGTTTAGCTATCCGTGATGAGATAGACTTCTCTTACAACTTTTATTCTTGGCTTACCAAAACGGTTGAATTTTGTCTCCATTTGTGAGAAATCATGTCTCGAGTTTTTTCAATCATTTCAATAAAGGTGAACTACCAGCCTCTATTCTTGTTGTTGAAATTTCGTATTCTATTTATTCTTGAATTGAATGGCTCCTTTCAGAAGCAGTTGTCCCTTTCCATGAGTAGATAGCTTGCCCTTGAAAGAAAAGTCAGTAAGTAAGTTAAGGAAGATGGGATAAACTAACGGAGACGTCAACCGACTAAATTCAATTTCCACTTTATTCTTGTAGATTATAAGGAAAGAGAAATTAGTCAACGCGTTGCTGGCCCTCTTTCTTTTCACAAAAGAGAAAGCAACTCTAGTGCTTTTTGCTTCCCTTTCAACAAAAACTCTCTCTCTCTCAAACCTAAAACTTGGATGTTTAGATCAGAAGCCACTTTTCTACGTAAACACACGTGTTGTAAACTAACAAGTGACAAGTGAAGCAAGTTCGTCTCGATAATTGTTATTTTACTTTAAGGTTAGGTGAATAATGGTGAATTAACAAAATATTTATTAGGTGTTAGAGTTTCTAAACGAGTTCCAGTAATGAATGAATGAAATAGGATTGATGTATACTATGGTATGAAAGCTTTCACTACGAGAAATAGAGGTTAAAACAACATGACATTGCTAAACGATCTCATGATAACGCTCTGTATGTCATTTTTTGGAGGAAAAAAGAAATTCTCCATTTCTAGATACGACTTTGTCTACTTATTTCCGTTATAAGAGAGACACGTCATCTAATATTTATTGAAGTCGGTAATCTAAACATGTTAAATATTTAAACAGTTATCTCCATCCAATGTGACAAATACAACTGACAAAAACAACTTGCACTTAAAGAGTACTATAGAAGAAAGCAAAACAAAATACAAATAAAACTTTTTATATTATAATATTTATTTTACCTCATTGTCCAAATTTTATAACTCGGGGCCTTTATTGTAGCGGAATAAAGAGAAAGTAATAAGAGTATGTTTTCTTTAAATCAACTTTCACCAAACAAAAACATGTTACACAATCAATATTCCCAACAGCTTCAACTTTAAAACGCTCCAGGGAAAAATCTTTGAGCATTCGGAAGTAACTGATTCCCAGGCTTCCTCAAATGTCATAATAATGCTCTCTTCCTTTGTGCCATCGGAAGTTGAAAGAGAAAGCCTGTTTGCACTTTTTTGTGTTGTTTTTCTACTTTTACTTTCTCTGTTTCCACTAAATATCCCTTTGTGGGTGAGTGCATTGGACCGAGATAAGTGAGACGCTTTGTTGTTGTGGCTCACCACATGTGTCCAACTTTGGGTCTTTTGGGGCTTGCTTTCTCTTTCCCAATGGTGTCTCATCCTCATATCGCATGATTTAACAACAAAGGAAAGTTGTTCAGACTTTAATTTGAAATTAGAAAGTTTCATTAGATACAAATGTCGTTTAAAAATGTCTCTGTCATTTCATAACATCACGAGAGGTTCTACAGACATGTACTTATATCCACCATAAAACACAGTACCAAAAGTTGTTAATTAACTTTGACGTAGGACATTTTATGTCCCACTTTTATCGTCTGCAGCAGCTAATTTTAGGAAGAAACTAGATTTTGCGGTTTAAAAGGATATGTTATTTTCTCCAAAATCTTGTTTGTCACTAATTGGCTATGTGATCCTTGTGTTATTGCGAAAGATCCCGACTTGGATATATATTCATTGCATTTTCTAAATCCGTCATATTACGCGATATATCTTGCGGTCAAGAATTTTTCGTTAAAAAAAAACAGTTTTACAGTGAATAATTTAAAAGCTTTTGTCGAATTTCTCAGTTTTCCTTTTCAATACTTTAGCATGATTGATAGATGAAAGTATCTTTGATCAATACAGACGAGACAAAATTTTTCTCCCGGAAAATATATCATATTAGCAAAGAAATGCATTGCGCAACAATTTTTGACATGGTTAACAAGCCCAATATTTCACTTACAATTATCTGTATCTCCAAAGGTCTTATAAAATATGGAATTAGATTGATGGAAAGAGCACGCTAAAAATAATTAATATTTATGACGACGGACTATAAGTATTGAGGGAATATCCAAGTTATTATTGGTATATTAGATTATATATTATACCATTGATTTCATACGGGAAAAATCGTATTGCAAGGACAACACATTTTTTATGCTTTCTCTTCTGTTTCTCGGATTTTCTGGACGTTGGCAGTGACTTCATAAATGAAGAATAATAGGAATTTGTCAAGGTATGACTAGAGTCTAGAGGAAACCTTGACAGTTCTTAATCCAACGACATTTTCACTTTGAGGGTTTCTTTCTTTCACCAAACCTAAAGCCACCAATTTCCCAGAATACTTATGTCATTCAGTGGCTGGCAAAAGAAAGCAAAGCCTCTCAGAAAAAAGGAAAGAAAAGATAGGATAGTTACACCCAATAATTATGGCGGAAGGATGCTACATACATGATATAACTTGTCCAAAAAATTGGAGATGATCACAATATGGATCGTCTGAGAGTTAATATGATTGAACTGAAAAACAGCTTCAAATATGTATATATTTTGTGTGGTGCAACTGTAAGCAATAAAGTTCATTGATATGCATAATTGCAATTAGTGACTGAGAGTATTGCAAAATGTGATTGTGGATCAAACTCATAAATACACAACAAGAAAAACGCCAATCTACCAAGTGTCTGACAAATAAGGTATACAATTTTAAGAAGCATCAAATAATTAGGTCGCTGCCAACTTGAATGGAAATACATTTAGCTTCAAGGGATAAAAGAGCCTTTTGAGAAGAGATTATACATAAGGAAATTTCTTATACAAGCATTATATCATTAGCACGTACGCCATTTTGCAGTATGTATTTTACGTTTCACTAGTTTATCACAAAAAGGTAATTTAGCTTCAAATGTGTCAATTCTGTCTCTTTTGGCAAATCCAACCAAAAATTCCAAGACAGTTTCAATGCAAGCGATAAAAATGAAAAATATATTTTTCAACATGGAATTTTCATTCTCTAATGCAAAAGTTAAATGTCAAATTCTTTATAAACTGTCCAAGTTGACAATGAAAATTTATTCGGGAATTGACAGCAGAAATTGGCGAAATGAGAATAGTATTGTATTGTACGACATCAATGTAGTTTTGTCTCGCTATGACACGATATTTGAGTTGCGTCATAATGCCATCAGTTGCAAGCCAATGACTAAGCATATCAGCATGCAAAATAGAATTAAAATAATAACTACTATACACTGCACAGTAAAGTACATGCATTGTCAAATCTTGCCGATCAAAGTCAAACCACCAAATCCTTAATTGGAAAAATAATCCATTATCAAACATTTGGCAAGTCCAAGAAAGGAGCCGACAAAGCCAGTAGTCAACAACATTATAGCAAGCCACACTCTATCGTCTGTTGTAAATATTTTTAAAAAAATGTTTGTAAAAATGTATAATTTTACAATTTCTAAATATAGTCAGAAACAATATTTTTTATTCATCGTTACACATTAATTATTTAGCATTAAAAATTGCTCCCTTCCTGTGCCCACATCCTTTCGCAGAGAACCTAAAATCAGTTAATTCCTACATACTTATTTATATGAACACATATATTATTATTTTCCTCCGTTTCACAGTGAAACAATCTACAACATCAATTGTCTACAAGCATACACTTAGTAAAAGCGAGATTCAAATTGATACCAAAAAGGAAAATGCGTCGTTTTCTTTGGATTTTATGACTTTCTCCATCGGAATAAAAGGATTGGACACAGACCCACAAAAATGAAAAAGACGAAGACATGAATGTAAAGGATCCTGTAAACGCATTTTATACCTCTTGTTATTTTTTACAACCCGGCTAAAATTATTGCAGTAAGAAAGGAAGCAATTTGAAGCAATCCGTTTCATGATAAGGTGTATTTAGGAAAGTGGACTAATGTTTGTAAGTTGCAGTTGGTTGTTATTGGTGGTTTGGGGGATGGAGGAGTCATTGCAATGTAAGTTGGTGAAAGTGGAGAAGGGAGCTCAGTCCTTTCCCACCAACCAACTGTTCCAGTTCACAAAATTCCTTTCTCATTCATTTCCAGATGGATTAGTTCCTTCGTCGTTGACCAAAAGCCCAGATACCCACTCCTTCAATGGTTATTCCACTTCCGCTCACTGACTTATGACCCATGAAGAAGGCAAAAATTGAGAGAATTTCATCCTACTCAGGTACATGCAATTTTCACTGCTTTCGCTTTTATGGAATTGAAAGAAAGAGCGTGGGAACAAAACGTTCAACTAGTCATGCAAAAGAAAAATTAAAATTTGATTACAATTTCCATTATTGGAATCATGACAAAACTACGTAGTTAAATTATTGAGAATCCATTAAACTAGACTATAATTGGCTTGAGTTTTACGAACACTAAATGAATTTTGATTCTTATATTTTTTTCAGAACTTTTTAATCATCATCAATCAATTAGGAGGTGCTACTTAAAAAGTGTCAATTATTTATTAATGCTGCTCTTATCCTTGGTTTTGACAAATGTGCAATGTATGAAGGAAAACATGCAAAAAGTCAACGAATTAAGATTTAAAAGAAGCCAAATCAAAGGAAATAAGTGCCCGACATGTTTTTCTCCGAGTGTTTGATTTCAAGTTTAAACCACGTACAAAGTGTGTAATGTGTATGTAACTACATATCTAGTGTGTAATTATAAAGTAGACTTGCAGACTTGGTTATCATCAGATTTTTTTAAAAACAAAACTACTGGATGAGTGAGCATTGGGCCAAGATATAAGTGTGCACAGATACAAAAGAGAATGGATGGAATCCTGAAATTACAAAAGTATTGCATTTACTAGATACAACTAAGATACTTAACTTGAAACTACTATTTACATATACACCTCCGTCCTTTTTTACATGTAAATTCGAATTGGGATGAAGGTGACAATTTGCAAATAATAAAATTCTCAGTGTAAAGTTGTCAATGCAAGGTATAGGAGGAGAACCAAATTTAGATTTAGATTAAGGTGTCTGATCCAAGTATGCGAGGCTGGGAGAAAAGTAATAAACTATCAAACGTACACATGTATGTATTACGTGGATTAACTAAGGCAGTCATTGTATAAAATGGCATGGATTAGCACGAGAAGCCCAAAGATGATTCTTAGAGAGAGCGTCTTAAACTGCATGTGTCTACAACATAGAATGTGCGACATCCATAATTCCTTACTGGAGAACGCTTATTTTTGAAATAATAGTCCCAAGACTTTAAATCCAATTGACGGGACATTTAAGATACAGAGTTTGTTTTGGGAGTTTAATTGAATAGGAGGAAGCTGAATTTGTTGGGTGAGAAAAGGTGGCATTCGCCCAGATTTAGATTGAGCTGCGGGACCTTATTAGGTTTCTCCACCTTTGCCAGCAGAACGTTTTAAGTTTGTTGGGTTCTTAGTTGTTCCGTGGTGGATTTTTAGAGAGTACCCGGTTAAATATCGGATCTTGGCTCGGTCGCTCACTCGCTCCTGCTCTAATTTTAACACTTGGCTGCCGGTGAGCAAAAATAGCATTTATCTGTCCCACTCTCCGACCCCATCCACAAGAAGACAAGTCTGCGATTATTGCATTGTTATTTCCCTTATGGCTTATCCACTCCCACCATCCCCATAAGCCACCTAAAAATTTTATCAGAGAAATTATTATTACAAAGTGACTTTCACCTCAAACAAATCTTCCAATTGTAGTGACAATCAGTGAGAATTTTCTTTATCAACGGTGCTAATTTTTGTGCTACTGTTTATGAATAAGGATACTATGTTATTGGTGCTAAAATTTATTTAACACATGCAGTTTTAACAATTTAACACAAACAGTTTTAAAAGTATATTTGGAACTATACAAAATTGAGACAATTTTCCATTCCCTGCAGAACTCTCAAGAACTGGACTAGAGGAGAAATGTTTTGTCCTAGTTGACCAGTTTGAGACCGATTCATGCTGCATACTCAAGGTAAGAGAAAGCAAACAACATTTTATTATTTTACATATTTATTTATTTATTCCAAGAGAAATCCATTTAGATAATTTGTAGCAATGAATGAAGCAGTGAATCCATATGCATATGTACTTATGTAAATACTTAATTAAAGACAATTCTCTTTACTTCATTTCACTTATATTATTATTCTCTTAACTTTCATGTAAATTTTGTCATCATTAGATATTTTACCAAACTTTTTGAAATAAGTCACACAAAGCCAATGGATGAAATCGGAGAAAACCGAACTGAGCTCAGTTTTTTGTACAGTTTGACGTACGAAAGTTAAAGAAGACGGAAGTTAAACTTCTAATGGAGTAAGCTCCCGGTATTTTTTATACATTTAGACAACCAAATACAATCCAATGCAATCTGGAATAATGTAATCATCGGTCTGTCTATTTGTTTACTGAGCTATGCAATTGGTACAAAATCAAATTACTTTCAATCAGTGATTCATTTCCTTTGTCTACTAATTAAATGGCCAAGGATAATTTGCAGGGAAATTGATAATTTCCTCTTGTCACAACACTTCATTGTCAAAAAGAGTTTTGATCTATGAAAATGTATCCACCTGTTGCCCTCGGCTTGCATTGCTCATTTCTATGCATGAAAGAAAGTTTGATTCAATTCTCATGATTATGCAGCCTTGTATGCAGATAGCTCTTGCTCTCTGCCACTCAACTCTTGAGTGTTCAATTTGATAATTTGTTTTATTAAGACATTAGATCAGTTTCAACAAACTCAAGTATAATATTCTCAATTTACGCTAAAACGAGTTTAATGGTGAATGCATTTATTTTCCTTAAGCTTTTGACTGCAATAACATGACTCGTAAATTTAGCTTTCCAAACACACTTAGCCTATATCCAATGGAGTTAAGATGCTATATATTTTCATGTGAGATTGAGAACATCTGCCTCAATCAGTTTCTGGTACTACATACATAGAAAGATGTTAGCCCAGAGGTGAGTTGAATGTAGTCAGTGCATGCAGTGACGTAAATTGACGAACAAATGATAGAAAAGTTATGTCTTGTCCATTGAAATACTTGCGTAGATTGCTTTCTCTCGACGATATTTGTAGCTGCAACAAATATTTTGCTTTTTATATATTTTTTCCGGATGTACAGTGATATTTATTGAAACGTGTAAATAATCATAATATTAATGCTAACATTGTAAAAAAACATATATTTTTTTACAATTTTACACAAGAAATATTTTTAATTAAATTAGTCTAAAACGCAACAAAACTAATACTTTCACACTTTCACCTGACTAAAATATTTTTTTCCTTTAGGGCATCTAAAAGTTTGCTAATTACTTTCACTCTATTTTGTAATTCTAACGACGTCCTACAATTTCCAAGTTTCAACAACTTTTGAGAATTTTTTTTTGAACTCATCTAATGTGTGTTTAAAAGAGAACGTTAATAACAAGAGTGAAAATAAATCAAAAAAAACTTTAATGATGAATAAGTTGGGGAATTTAAGTAGGATTTGAGATAAATTAACAAATTAGCACGATTTGCCAGGGCTATTTATCCATAAGATTAATTCCAGTCAACAAATTAACTTTGATATAAAATTCATGCAAGAAGAAGCATATATAGTTAATTAGACATTATTCCAAAATCCAAAATTTGCTGCGGCTATGTAAGAATGTTTCTTGTCAAAGGAATTAAACATGGCATATCTTGTCATGTGCACATTTGCATACTAAGTACATTAGCTAATACAAAATGCCTTCAGGATTATGAAATCAGAATCTAGGTCCCTGTCTAAAATACAGCCAGAACATCGAAACGTCGACTTCAAACCCAAAATTCAGCAGAGTGTACAATTTCATTTTAATACCTACCCATTCAGCAAATTACATCCAAATTGAATGCCTGGCAAACAGGATAGCAAATGAACTGGAAACGAGATATCTTTATAAATTGACTACAAAGGGAAAAGCTCTTGGATCCATTTTTTTTTTTTTTTTTTTTTTTTCAGGGATAATTGACTATTTTTATTAAACATTGAAAGATAATTTTACAAGTAGAATTGTACTTATTGGATCCATTGGTATTATTATGGAGATTGATGGGTCCACTTTTTGTACATGGAAAAATTTTATGTGATAAAATTTTGTCGTTGATTATGATTTGCTAAACTAGCTGAAAAATTTGCATGGGAAGTAAACTCCTGTTTATGTATTTTGTAAAGTTGAGCATCTGTAACAACTTAATTCTTTCATAACTACTCTGGTAGTTGAGGAAAGCTTATCACGACTGGTTTAACGTTTTGTTGCTTTCACTCTGCTTTCTCTTCATTGTTAAATCAAAGTGAGACAAAGGTTAAATGAAAGTGGAACTAACTTTGGTTGGAGAAAACGGATAGTAACGAAAAGAATATGGATAAAATGGAATAGAGACAACGTGACTAGATTTGGCAACTAGCCACTTTTAGTAATAGTGCATTATATATAAGAGACAAAGTTGCCCGAAAATGAAAGGAACTGGAAAGTACACTCCTTTTATAAAATGAACTCAACCTCATCATTTCATAATATACGAAAGGCAAAAGCGAGCCCATTTATTTGTTCCTAGAACAAAAACTGTTGCATCAAAGAAGATAGCCTAAAACTTGACAAAATATCGATATTCGATCCCTTAAAAAAATTTAGTCCAACACGTCCCCAATAAAATATTCTTAATCGCAGTTCGCACACCGTAAAACAGGAAACAAACATAAATCAGTGAAATGTATCAAAAGGGATAGAGGATGCATTGAATGGCTTACGTATAATGTCTGCTCGAACCTGAGCCAAGTTTTTGGATTGTAAAGGATTTTTAAATGATATGTGAAATTGAATATGCATGTAGCACATGAATTTTGATTTATCTAGGTAATTATTGTTACTAAATTTAATGTTGTAAATGGGGAAAATATTATGACGGTGTTTGTAATTCGAGTGGGTTTATCAATATCAGGGATCGATGGGAGATGAAAGATGAACTTCCTCATGAACTAGCTTTTACTCTATTTCATACGTACAGCCAGCCATACGCTTACATTCTACAAAGTTTTTGAGTTAACACAGATTAAGCAAAGATAACCACTGGCATTACTTTCTTGCAGCATTCTTAGTTTAATGCTCATATAATAATACCATTGGTTGTATGTCCCATTCGAAAAAACGCTCAATCCGTCGACACTCATGTCAACCGTGGTAAAAGAAGGTGGGATATATATAATATGTAGTCACTATATATTATAGTCTTGCCATTTCAAAAATGTAATGAAAGAACATCCACTAACTCATAAACCCCCAAGTGAAACCAACCAACGTACAAGATTTTATCAGGATTGATCTACTGCTTTGCATTCTTCAATGAGACAATAATTGCCAACAGACTTTCTCTATATTTTCAGACAATGTATACTGAAAATAGGTGATGCATGTTCATTCCTCTTGTGCACGGTGAAAGATATATGAATACACGTCATTTGAACATATACATATTGTGCTTCTGCAGGGCAAAACATCACTCAGCAATTCCGTTCAGCTTTGTTTAAGAAAATTTAGCCGTCTAATTTTTTTCACTTTAGGTTCTAAATTGCAATTTTCATGTGATTTAACATTTTTTGTTTCACCAGAGACAAAGTAGTTTTAAGAATTTTCTTTTGATAGGTTTAAGAGGTACTTTATTTGATTTTGATTTGGTTAGGTATTCAGAGTGAGCAAGGACGAAGAGACTTTGAATTTGCATTTCGTTTATACTTCCACAAATGAAAAGTAAAGAAGTGGAATCTTGTCTCCAAAACATAAGTTGAAAGAGTGAATTGGGAAGAAGACGTATAAAATATTTTCATTTTGCTATCTCAAATCTTTGGCTGCTGTAGATTTTGGGCTTTACTCTCAAGGGATGTTTGAACAAGATGAAATGAATTTCCAATCGTTATTCATTTTATTACAGACTAGATAAAATAAAATTCTTTCAATTGAAACGACGTCGACAGTGGCGGAAATTGAAAATTATTTTTATGAAATATCAAAAATTTATATATTTTTACAAATCCTCAAAATAAATTGAGATATTATGGATTTGCAGACTGATTTTCACATTTTACTTTTTGCAAGTCTGATCAAGTAAGAAAAAGTTAAGTTTACAAAATTTCGTATCACCCCAGCAGAATTTATACGTCAATCGACAAAATCAAGTTAGCACAAACAGGTTGAAGATTGTTTATCCACTTTAGTTTTAACATTCTTTCTACATTCCCCAATCCTTAATTTTGTCATGAAACTCGAAACCAAATGAAATCCACTCAACTTTTGCTCGCTCTCTTACCTTATCTTTCGTTTAACTCATCCCATACGTAAATACATAGTCTGCTCGTGTCTTGCATGTTGACTTTGACCTCCGACATTCATCAGAGTGGAGAAGAAAGGTCTTTTAATAGCTCCATTTAAACCTCTCTTAAAAAGAAAGTAGTGGCAGTGGCAGATGTGATTTTAGTACCCAGAGTTCAGCTTATAGTAATATGTATACAACATGCCACATTGTGCTTTACTTTTCATTCCACTCACATCAGGATGAGATGAGATGAAATGAATGATGGGTGTCGATGTTTAGCGAAATCGTGTCAGCATCTTTTCAATTCACTTTCGTTTATTGTTGTAATCACATACACACAGATGACAGGTAGCATTGTTGTTGTAGAGGAGATGAGATCAACATGACAAAAAAAGCTTTTATGACTAAAACAAGCGAAATAGGGAGGAAGCATCTAAAATCTATATGAAAAAAAATGCATACAATTTAAAGGATGATTGACAAGTTCGTGAAATTCTTTTCTTTCCATGTGCATATTTGCGCAAATATCTTTCATGTCTTGTGTTGGAGTCTCTTTTCATTTTTGTTTGGAATTTTTTTTATTACTCAAAGAGTTTGTCAGTTTTCATTTCTTTCTAACCGGTGCGTTTTATGAAATCTAATTTGCCATTTATACTTTTGTGTGTCGGGGCTATTTATACCTCAAAGAGTATGAACTAAGAATATTTTCTTGGCTATTTTTATTTCATTCCAAGTTTCAAGGCAAAACGGGGGACTCACGCGGACGAGTAATTACACTACAATGCCAACGCGAGTAAATTCCCGAGCACAAAGAAATAAATTAGATTGCCATTGTCATTGAAGTGTGGTGTCGGTAGAATTTAAATGTGGGTTTGAATTCATGTCTGTCTGTCTTGTAATTTGTATTGGGAACAAACATCTTCTACTCTGCTTCTTGTAAATGTAGAAAAAATTGAGATTAACTTGATCTTAATTTAGAGGAGGTTTGAGACAATACAACTCAACTTGAAATTGGACATTTACCAGCCAACACTAAACAACATTATTGGAATGAGTTAAGCTAAAAATATTCATGTCCCAGCCAATGTTTTTTTATTCTCCCTCTCTTATATTAAATATAGGCTTGTTATTCTGTCTCGTATATGCATATATTTTATATAGACTCAACTTGATAATAAACAACAATAATAATTTGTGACATTAATTCCAGCTTTAGCTTCTTTTAATTAGCCATGTTGCACGCACTCTTGTCTTTTTTTGAGGATCCAAAGCAGATAAATGCATGTATTGCATGACATGACAAGATAGTTTAGTTAATTTTACCAATGTTAAGTGGAAAACGTGTGTGTAAGTAAAAGCTTTCTTTGATAATCCAAACGTGTCTTTAAAATACAGTGCTTTGAGTTTCCCTTTTCCACTCGATGTGGCGTGTTTACTTAAACGAAGCATAAAATATGGACATAAAATCACTCAAACCAAAGTTTCTTTTTATCAGAGCGATGAATCAAGAAGACAAGGACATTTTACATGTCTCTCTGCTGCTTTCTCTTCCCATTTTTATTAAACATGCATCAATGCATGCATAGTTTTTACAAATTCAATATGAGAAAATAAATATTTATTACCGATAGTCTCATTATTTTTTGGCTCAATGTTTTCAGGGAAGTGTAATTGGTTATAGATTTGTTTATTTGTGTTATTATCCTCTGGACGAGTGTACAATATTACATGTTACGCAGGCCAAACTGTCAGCCAAACAGTCTGCTTATGTTTAGCTTACACTTGTTCCAATATTTAGTGCGAATATTTAGTGAGCTTGGAAAGAAAGTAATAAAGTGCTTCCTTTGGCGAGTCAAAGTAAACGAGACATGATGATGAAAATAAAACAAGAAATTTGAAATAAGGAGAAGTAAATGTAAACATTAAACAATCTGTACATTCCCAGCCCTGCACACTTTCTACACTATTCTACTTTGTAAGGGAGAACATTAAATGGAGATGTTAAAAGATGGTGAAAGAGCTCTTAGTTGCTTTAACATAAGGATTTGTGACAACAAACACTTTGATAATTATTATTAGATTACCAAGCACTTTCATGTTCCCAAAAATGCGAATATCATTCTGAAAGCTCTTTCGTAAAATTTTTACAAAAAAATAATCCTCAAATTAGAAGCCGGATGCCAACCATCAGTGTAATCTGTAGTATAAATTGTGTATACATAGATTTATATTTGCAATACAGGAATCAGATAAATTAATTCAAAATATCAGATTAAAATCATATTAGTTTTTGTTTGATATGTAGATATTTTGATGAAAATATGGTTTAGTTTTGGTTTAGTAAGAAAATGAAGCCATATACTGAAATAAATTGACTCATGGATAGTAATTGAGTTACACAGGTGACAAATTGGAGACTGATTGCCTTCGCTTCTTGTTCTTACTTTCATTAGTTATACCACTGGGGAATAAGTAAATGCGCTCTCTTGATTTATATACCCATGCACGTCCATTTAACAAGAGCTAAACTCTTTTAACAGAAAGTGTAGAATGTATACATACATATCTAATGGCTCTAGACAGATGAGTTTTGTACTAGAACAATTCAATCAATTACGGATATTATGTGCAATTTTCTTGTTGGCAAAAAGGGGAAAACGCTTGTACCTAATACAATACTAACACAAGCATTCTCAAGTAATTGATTGTATTACACAGGAGAAAAGCACAACAGCAGAATAAAGCATCCAAAGTAGCATTGTCAAATTAAATAGAAAACCATTTTACAATAGAAAATAATATGTATAAAAACATGATATTGTGCAGGCAAACGGTCGATGGCCAAAAACTGCCCAACCCACTTTGACGTTATCAAAAGGATGCAGGGACATTTTGCTGAAGAGCCACTTTCCCATTGTGTGATTGCAATAATGAGAGTTATTGATTTTATTATTTAGCCACTTTTATGCCAAAGTGGATGAAGGAGTGCAAAAGTGCTTTTGAATGTTTGGACTTTAGTTCAATTGGCTTCATTCGCATAATGAGCAGCTGTGAAGTACATTTTTAAAAGCTTAAATAAAACTTATGAATGGATGCGAATTAGAATTCAATGTATTATTCACAAAATAATTAGAGGAGATGCCCCAGAGTTGCACGCAGTTTAATAAAAAAGAACGAGGGGAAACATATTAATTCGCTTTTACACAAACACGGCCCAGTGGGTGCAGATTTTTATTACTTTTTCCATCATACAGGACAATGTAGTTTATCGCAGGTATTCAATTACAGCTTAAATGTTTTTGGAAACATAAGAAACAATGTAATTTTCGCCCACTACAACGCCAATAGTATTACTATACAATTCCAAAATAATATGCCATTAACATGATTTTGCTGTTACTACTATAAAACCTTATCCATACGAACAAAGCCAGAATACTAGAAGTAAGCATATTAAAAATCGGATGTTTTATGCTGAGGTAAAGCTAAGCCAGGATTAGAATAAAACTCTTCCCAGGGGAAAGTGAAACATGTACATGAAAAAATGTTGTCGCAACTATTTAGTTTAGCCTTATACACAAATTGACATTTGTCCATGCACTTGGCTGTAATTGCTTGTTTGTATGAACTGAAGCAACCAATCAAGACATGATTTGTAATTTCTCATCAGCCAGAAAGAGAAAGGAGGATGGTGGCCAACGAAGCGAGGGTGACTACTCCATACTAGATTGTTATTTAGCCAAAGGAGAGTAACGAAAACGACTGCTTATAAATAGCAAAAAGGAATGCTATTTACCCCCGTAATGGGTTATCGATCATTTATTGGGATTTCTAAATACATCCATCAATTTTTAATCTTTCCCCCATAAAACATAGCATTACTTAAATAGCTTTGACATGGAAGCAAGCTATATAATAAAACGTGATAGATTTCCACGTGGCTGCATGAAATGTCAAAGACTAGACTACAAGGGTAAAATCAAAACCAGAACACTATTGGTTTTTAAAATAGTCTCAGTAGTTGAAGTACAAAGGTAAACAAGCAAATTGTTTACTGCAAAACGTCTGCTATGAAGCTAATTACTTTTTAAATTATTCTGTCACTCAAATTCCCAGGATGTTTTTAATAGTACTATAAACGAATCTGAAATAGGCGCTTGAGGAATGTGTTGTTCAGTTTCGCTTCAAAGTTTCCGCATTCCATTTCTTCCTTAACTTATATTTTACTTTGAAGATTTTTTTGCTAATTGACATCTGCAGTCACACGAAAGGTGCCGGATATAAGTATATATATATATATATTTAAAATGCACATCCTCCAAATCACATGAACATATACATAGCTCAAATTTCTGGCCCATTTTTATAGTCAAAAACAGCAGGATTATATAAAGTCTTTATTTCTTGGCGTGGCCTATGACATGACACGGCCACACTAATTACTGCAAAAGTATCTGGTATCAAATTTAATTCTTTTGTGTGTAAAACGGAATTACGATTCATACATATAAAACACAGAGAAAAGAAAGTGTCGAAGCGTGGAAATCACAATTTTGAGTAATTACAACAAGTGAATAATTACTAATAATCCAATGCTTGTTAAATATGAAAATATGAGAGAACAAACAAAATTTAAGAGAAAAAATATAGCTGCGCAAAAGTGTTTGTGCTAACTCATATCGAGTGACAATTAACGCTCAAAATGCTCATTTCAAATGACACAAAGGATGATGCCATCATAGATATATCAAATATCATCATAATAATTTACCTCACACGTGTAAATATTTTTGTTTGTTTTCTCTGAGACTATAAAGGAGCGTTTTGCATAGGAAAATGAGATTGTGAAATGGGATATGTGGACAAAGCAAGGAGTTCCACCTGTTTGCAAACTCGGTTAAAGTTACGTTATTTGTCCTCCACACAAACGGATAATGTTTCCACTCCTGCTTTCTCTCAAATGTTATTCCTTCAATATTTACTCCCTAAATATCCTCAGGTTTCTTTATTAATTATATTTAGTGCCAATTTATTACGAAATGCTTACTCAGTTATCAGACAAAACTCTACGTAAGAATTAATATATGCTTTGGGAACAAAGGGATATACAAAAGCTTAAGCTTCAATGTTGAGATTATTTCAGCTTTTTTTCTAGTACTATTTCTTTCTTTGAGTTAAAACAATAGAAAAACAACGGATAACAAAGAGCAAGATGAGAATAAATCACACTCGCTTATGTGTGTAGTCAAGATAAGTAGAAATCATTTATTCGTGTGGTGAAAGTAATAAGTTTGCTACTATTTCTTATTTTAATGCTGACTCTGAATAAATTGAATGAATGAGGTGAGATTTTGTTGAAAGCTGCAACAAACACTGCGTATTTAGTAGATACACACAAAATAAGGAGAAAGGGCAAACTAACTAACTGGCATTGAGAACCAGCAAATTACACTCCAAAGAAACTTTCTTTTCAAAAGAAAACCCCCTCCACTCTCACAGTTTGAGTTTATTTTGTTTTGCCAGTTTGTTTCTACTTACACTTAAGTGAAGTAGAAATCGCTTTCTCTATCTCGTAAATCAGAAAAACGTTGAAGTACTTTTGAGAGGGTTTACATATTTTTTGTATTAGTAAAAGTCTGCATATGTGCTTTTATTTAAATTCAAGAGTTAAATACTCTTATTTTTCAAAAGTTAGTTTTCAAAATCACTTGTTTTTAAACAGCACTTTTATATTTTAATAAAAACTTAAAAATGTGTATTGTGTTTAGGAAATCTTGAAGAAGGCTAGTCACACTTTATTTTAATTATTTTCTTCTTTAGTTTTTATATGACGGAGAGAGGTGAAAGTTTATCTTGGTGTGGATTGCGTGGGATGTGGATCTCTGCCCTTATAATGCACATTTCCTGTCGTCGCACAAGTGTCAGTTGGGAAAACGTCCCAATTAAAGTGCTGTAAAATGTGGAGAAAGTTTAACATGCCACCATTTGTCTTGTTTTCGCATCTCTTTCTCTTCCCTGCATCCTTTTATATCTTAGTTGCCTTCAATAAATCTAAATTTGCCCCATTATATTTTCGCATAAATATTCTTACCTCTAACCTCTTTATATTAAGGCTGCTCTAATTAATCGCTTTCAAATTAAATAACTGTACTGAAGGACGTTTCTTTGACCTTTTTATTATTATCCCAAAAACCTTCAAGTGTAAGTATATCTATATTATATATAACAACTAGCTAGATGCTACTTTGTATTTGGCTGTAATAATTTGAAGAGAGAGAAAAGTGGTCGTAAAGCCTCTTTGATTTATTAGCAGTGTCAGTTGGCTAATTGAAATAAAGCAGCTCCTGTTCTTTCACCGACACCGCTATTGATACTAAATATGCTGCTATATTGCGCGGAAGAATTCTTTCATCTTTTTATGATTGGAGTCCAATCATTGGACTACTGGCATTTTCTGTCTTTTAACTGAAACCAGGAAATGATGGAATTGTCACCTCTTCTCGTTCGATTGTCAAACTTTTTATCATCTCTAAATTAGTTGCATTAATACTAAAACATGCAAATATGAAACAGTCACAAAGTAAACAAGTTTATTAAATAAGTAACTTTTTATCATATTTTGTTAATTTTTCAACTAATTGTTTACACCCAGTAAAAATTACAGCAAGCTATGTACATATATAGAAATCAAATGAATGGCAAGTTGATTTAAAAGGGCGGATTACGAAGAGCAATTATTTGCTGACTCTTATTAAGTCATTAATGTGTCATATATGTGGTCGTTGGGCAAATATAAGATTACTTATTATTTTAATACTGACTAACTTTTATGTGAACCTTACAAAGCTTTTTGGTTGATAGATCACGTATTGTGTACATTATACTGCTCATGCTAAAACCGTAAATGTTACAAAATGTTATAATTATATAGCGCATAGTATAAATACAGTTATCTTAATTTTATTTTTAAGCATTCGGCTGGTCATGAGTGTGTAAATTTTCTTATGTTATAAGTAAGTTTTTGTGCGATTGGATCCTTTAGTGTATATATTTAAGTATTTGGAACAGATTGTCTTTTGCAAAAGGAAAGGTATGTAGTTTATTATTTCATGATTTTATCATGTTTTGAGAAATTGTCTTGTTTCACTTTATAAATTACATGTAGCCAAGATAGAATCAATTTGAGACAACACAATTACTTTTATTAAAACACACAAAGCATCTGTACTAAGCAAACTACTGATTAATCATTAACCATGTTCATTACTTTTCCTTCACTTTATATATTGCATAGACGAGAGGAGGGCACGTAATTTGCAAATTGACGGAATTTAGCTCCAGGATGTTATCTACTGACGAGTGTGTCAGTTCTGCTACGTTAAAAGTAAACACAATTAATCTTTGAATTCTTTCTCATTCCAAAATGAAAATTGTGTATAAGTGTGTTTGTGTCTATTACTGCAACTCAATTTGCCTGTGAGCAAATAAAGAAGGTTTTGAAACAATGGATGTTTTGTTCAATTTGTACTTGGAATGAATAATATGTTTTACATTGCATATTTAGTTCTTGTTTTCTTAAAAAGTCTAAAGTATATTGAAAATTAATAAGCCTTCAAGTAACACTCCTTTCATTAACCATCTAAGCTAAGCTCTTTTCAGGCTATGTATATAATTATTTATTACGTTAGATAGGTAATTTGCATGATCTATAAATAAGGGTCACGTCTTCTTCATCTACAATTCCACTTTTAGGTTTAGGCAATGGCAAATTGGGAATCCATTTCGTATACGTGTATTTAATCTGTTTCTTTCATGCTCACACTCGGAAAGTGATGAAAAGAAGTTTCATACCCTTCACGTCCATGAAATGAAATGCATGAAAAAACAATGGGATCACCTTTCTTTCACTCTTTTCTTGACACCATCATGAAATGCAGATGTTTGGGTGAAGCGTTCTATAGATCACCATTTGACAACCATACGTTAGATAGGCTACATAACACATCTATGGATGCTTTTCCTTGATAATATAAGTAAATTGATGAATTAATCCAATGATCAAGTAATACTATTGATGTGAATCTAATTAGCTGCAAATTAAAGGAAGGATCTGTTCGCGAGAGTGTATATTTCAGTCTTGTTAATTCATTTGCCTTTACGACAATCTGGGTAAAACAAACAGCTTTGTGAGTAAGTGTGAAAGTTGGATTACGTACGTATTAGTGCATGAAACTTGACTCTTTTAGCTAGCCTATATATCCAATTCAGTTTATAACTGCTTTCACAAGCTTTTCTCCTTTCTGCTATTCATCCGTTAACATTGCATGTGGGAGTGGGCAATATGAGAAAGTAGAAAGACAACTTGCGTCCATGTCTTGGTCGGACGGTTTAATTTCCCACTTATGTCAACATTTCAAAGCTCCAATTTTATGATAGAGTGCAACTTGCGCCCTAGTATAAAAGTGACGCTCACTCATGCAGATGGCTGGATGGTGGGTTTTATGTCTTTAATGGATGGTGTCACTCACCCACTCGTCATGTGTCGTAAAGTCAGACAAAGCACCATGGGATGGGATGGATGTAAGGATATTTGTATCTGAAAAGTATTTTTTAACTCGTCTCATTTACGAAAAAGCTACATGACACCAACACAAGTGAATGAAACAAGCTCAAATGAGTTGAAAAATGTTTTCACGTTTGGTACATATGCCAAGAGTCACGTCTGTTTTCTCTAAAGAATTTTATATAAGTATACACATTTGTAAGAAAAGGTGTTGGAGAAGTTGGCGTTAAATAATGATCCTAAAAACAGTTCTTCTGTTTGAAATATCTCAACAGCATAAGACAAAGGGTAACGGGTCATTGCATTTGCACCCAATTTATTATTAAATGTTGTGGTTATTCTTTCAAAATATGTTTTCAATTGATTGCATTTTTCGAAAGCTTGTATTTCATCGGTTTTACAGTAAAACTGCTTCCACTCAAAGGAGATAGATTTTGAGAATAACTTTGCTTTCAGGCCACTGTATAATTAGACATTTCTTTGCTATATGCTCTATTCAAATCAATGGACAAAGCTCATTTTAGTTAAAACTTTCTACACACAGTTGTATTTAAAGTTAATGAAAAGGTTAGAATCTCTGTATGTAAAGTTGACGCAAAATGTTGGAAAATGAAATAAAACATAAGCCAACGCAAACGAACTGCAAGCAAATGAACTGACAAACCAACACGTAAACAGATTTGAATGTGAAAGGGAAAGTTAGACATTTGAAATTTGGAAGATGATAGACAACGGTAATTTTGTTATTTTATTTGAGCTGACCAAACTCAAGGTTGATGAGTTTTGTGGTTTTTGGTTTCCAACTTTGCAAAATAATTCAAATTCGCTATTTCGAAATTTCGGTTTGTGATGTCATTTAAAACAGCATTATGCTGCTTTTGTGTATCCCAGCATTTTGTATATCAAAATGTGTCAGAATTTGGTTCATTTTGTCATAATAATTTTGTTTAGGGAAAGCTATACGCGAACAAGATTAAATAGAAACATTTCATTATGACTTGTAGAAAGGAATGTCTTAATTGGAAAGTACGTCATGGTGTACCATATTGAGCTCTAAATTAACCATGAATTTTGACGCACGCACATTCTGGAAGCTACCGGTTAAATGCAATCTAGAGCTATACAAAATAATTATGTCCGTTTATGTAACAAACACTTTCACAACCAATGTCACTGTTCATAACAGTTACGACGAGGTTGTGCTGTGATACTTTTATTTTACGATTATGACAGGGCAGGAGGAAGAATGGAATATTGCAAAAAACTCAAATTCTTTTTTACAAGAACCAACGATAGTTGTCTTAACCAAAAAGAAGTCTAAATATAACTCTCGGTTCACCTACGTTCAAAGAAATTAACCTGAAGCTGTATAAAAAATATAAAATGCCTTTCACAAGTAAAAATATCGATATTTTGATAAGAAAAAACATTAGCGAAGGAAAGTGTTATATAGCTTTGGTTAAGCTTGGCTAATTTAAATTTAGTCAATAGTGTAACGATTTGAACACTTTCAGTTGGCTGGATGTCATAATCATTTATTTGATGTTATCTCAGCCAGCGGATTCATCTCCTTCGACTCGGCGAGTTTATCATCTAAAATTCAAAGTAGCTTAGAATTTTGTTGTATAGCCAAAGGTATTATGGCCTTGCATAAAACCTAACGCAGATAGTTTATGAATCAAGTTCGGTCATACTAAAATTATGTGTACTTGTACTAAACTTAACATAGAAAGTTTCGCATAAGGTTTCAACCGCATTAAATCTATTTCACTCTAATCAATTAGCCTACATGATTTCCAACATATGTACATGTTGGCAAAATGGTTACTTTCACTTGCAGGGTTTCATACAATTCAAGTAATATTTTATGGCATAACATGTTTATATATTTTTAGAAGCGTTTTGAGACCAACACTTTCACGGCTTCTATCTTCTGTGAATTGTACCTCGTGCTTCTTGTATTTAAATTAATGAACAGTAGATTTTTTCTTATTTTCTAAAAAAATATAAACAATTTCATTTATTTTATTAAGTAAACAATTTAGCCAATTTTCATCATTAGTAAAAATCTAAGGGGAAAGTTTGTTTGGCACCATTTCAAAGCCGAATTAAATTAGAACTTGGCTGCAGATGTTGCAATACTTTAAAGTAAAAGTACTCATTTACTCTTTTGTGAGTTGCTAATTTATTTCATTCCAAGAATTTTAAATGACTTTTTAGCCCGAGTCAGGGCTTGTGTGACATCTTAGAGTCCAAACGGCTTATCCGGTCGTTCCCAAAATTTGGCGTTAGATTGCCTATAATAGATTTGATTATAGGAAATTTTGGAGAAATTGTATAGGTTTTACTTTAAAGAATAAGTTAGTTTGGGTTAGGCTAGGGGGAAAATATTACGTTTACAGAGAAACAAATCCCTGACTCGGGCTCTGAAGGCGACTGAAGGCTTTGTTTTCTTTTTTTGACTATTTATTCTTTGAAATGTTTTAATCGTTTGGTCTATTGTCGCTTTTCTTATTTTTCAATCTTTTGTTCGATTAATGGCTTTAATGGCTTCAACATTATGGATAATACTTGAAAGAAATAATGAGTTTGGTGAAAATAAATATAGGTCATCATCCAAAGGGACTTTGGCATTTGTTCAACTCATTCAAAAGAATCTGGTCTACATAGTATGTACATACATATACATTATCTCCCACTTGCTTTTTTTACTCAATTACTCACATCCATATCTTCAGTCAGTTGCAAAAAAGAAAGAAACCCAAGCCCAGTTTTGATGTTGTCTTATGCTCGGAGGAAATTTAAATTGAATTTAGACTTGCAGTCGGCTCTTTCACAAAGCCAATTTAATTAAGTCGGGAATAAGACAGTGCTCATAGAATTTAAATTATGCCTGCCAGCTTGATTGGGATTTTAACACTCGGCTTCATGGAGCTCTATTAAAGCTTTATGACGTGTGTTGTGTATCACATTATAAATACCGACACAATTTCTAGGGACAATTTTACCTTGAGCGAGATACAAGGTGTATTTTCGGCCCATCTAGTCTGCCATTGGGATTATTGAACTGGGACAGTAAGAAGAATTTTGGCCATCATTATTTTTCTTTTAAAGACACATTTTACTTAATCGGTCAATTAAAATAGATATAGATATGAGAAGAGAATGATATAAAGAGAAAGTCGGATGTTGCAATTTTGTATTTTTTCAACATTTGAATAACTTTCACCTAGTGAAAGTGACTTGTTGAAGTATTTTCATTATTCTTAACTTTAATTCTTTTTGGCATGAATATGACTTTGACCATGTGAAATATGATCGATTTTACTTTGCATGCAATTTTCGGATCTGAAAAAAAGGATCTTTTTATCTAAAGCTCATCTCGCTAAAGTTGATCTCAATTCCTGAGCTTTACAATCATCACTACCTTGACCAATTATATATATCAGACATGAATTAGATTTAGAGCCCCGCGACATTGGTTAAGCTGAAGTTATACAACTGTCTGTAACGCTAATAATACCGGGTAGTAGTAGTATTTTTTACCCAGTTCGGTTTTCCATCTCATTACATCGAATCTTGAGACAAAAATAACAACAGGAGGAGAAAATCCAAGAGTCAAAGCCAACATTTTATCTGCATACAAGTTGTAGGTATTATATTAGATAATGTGAAGCAGTTTAGATTAGTCTACAATTAAGCTGTGTATGTAGATATGTACATATGTATATATTTATGTTGAGTCACAAACTGCATGAAACAAACTCGAAAAAAGTTTTCAGTTCAGTTGTTTGTTTAAAATCGGATTGCAAAAAAGTAATCTGTTTGTTTTCATTGCTCTGTAATTACAGATTATGGAGAAATACTACCCTTTCCTTCCACATTCATCCGTTTTAAAGAAAATTCCGAACAATGTGGCCCAACATCAAAGTTAGCAACATAAGTTGTTACTTGAGGACATTTCTACGGTTGGTGTTACCATTACCAGCGTCCGATAACAGCTAGTGACTAATGTGATTTGCAACCCGAGAAATATATTTACATACAAACTGAGCATAGAACAGTGTTTGTGGGTGGCGTGGCAAAGTGATACTAACAATGGGTCAGCCCAGGAGTTGGCTCTTGGGCCACGGAAGAAATAGAGGAATGTTTAAAATGATGACCAGTATATCCCTGTTAGCCCTTTTGGCTTTCACCAAAGGCTCTTACGCTCAAGTAACAAATTCTACGGATGATGATGACGACGAAGGAAAGTGTGAACCAGGGCTAGTTCTTCCAGTTTGGCTTCCTCAAGATGATCTCTCAACGGGTAAATTGAAAAACTAATATGTAAAAATGAATGAATCCATGAAAGCAAGTATGAGTTTTTATTTGTTTCAGGTGACAGATTTGCCCGTGGTTTGGCTTATTTTATAGCTATGATCTACATGTTTATTGGAGTTTCTATCATTTCCGATCGGTTTATGGCATCTATTGAAGTAATTACTTCTAAAGAAAAGGAAATTAAAGTGAAACGAGCAAACGGAGAAACACAAATCGTCGTTGTAAGAGTATGGAATGAGACCGTTGGTTAGTCTTCTACATAGTATTGAAACTTGTTGGATTATTCAAGTTTTAAGAAATACAAATTTAACATGCGTTGTATTATTTTTTTAGCAAACCTTACTCTGATGGCTTTGGGTTCCTCGGCTCCTGAAATTCTCTTGTCCATTATTGAGATTTACGCTAAAAACTTTGAATCTGGAGATTTGGGGCCTGGAACTATTGTGGGTTCGGCTGCTTTCAACTTGCTTGTCATCATTGCTATTTGCGTCTATGTCATCCCTGATGGAGAGGTTCGCAAAATCAAGCATCTTCGCGTATTTGCTGTTACAGCCACTTGGTCGGTCTTTGCTTATTTGTGGCTTTTGGTTATTCTGAAATTGATTACTCCTGGAGTTGTGGACTTGTGGGAAGGAATAATCACTTTCCTCTTTTTCCCTGCAACTGTCATTACAGCTTACATTGCGGACAGACGGCTTCTCATTTACAAGTATTTGCATAAAGGATACCGACTTAACAAACGTGGAGTTATTGTTGAGGGAGAAGCTGGGTCTGAAATGGACAAAGTTAATGTAGAAAGTGGTCTCAGAACATTTGAAGAAGAATTAGTATCAGACGATGTCCGCGAGTTTGAAGAAAGTAGACGAGATTACATCAAAATTTTGAGAGAGTTGAGAAAGAAACATCCTAATGTTGATGCTGAACACTTGGAACAAATGGCACGCGAAGAAATTTTAAACAAAGGACCTAAATCACGGGCATTTTACAGGTAATATACATAATGTTAAATACTAAATAGTTTAATTTGAGGTTTGTTCAATAATAAATAAAAATGTGCAGGATGCAAGCCACAAGGAAATTAGTAGGTGGACAAAATCTAATGAAAAAGATTCAGGAGAAAGCAGCATCCGAAGCTAGTGTGGATGGTATTGGGAAAATGGAAGTGGCTTTAGAAAAGAGAGAAGATGATCACATCTCAAAAATTTTCTTTGATCCTGGACACTACACAGTTTTGGAAAACATTGGAGAGTTCCATGTAACAGTTACAAGAGAAGGAGGCGATCCCATGCTATCAATCCTAGTTGACTACAAAACAGAAGACGGTACAGCTTCCGGAGATGCTGATTACAAGTCTGCAGCAGGGACCATTACATTTGGCCCTGGAGAAATGCATAAAACAATAACTTTAGAAGTTATTGATGATGACGTATTTGAGGAAGATGAGCATTTCTATGTCAGGTATGCTTATGTACAGGCTGAATTTAACAATTTTATTATTGTCTTTAATGAAATCTAGAGCTATCTATATATTTAACGAAATAAATGTGTTTGGCTTAGATTGAGCAACGCACGGTTCGCAGATGGAAGCGTGATCCAGGCAAACGGAGCTGCTGGCCAGTTCCCAAAACCACAAGAAGTGCAGCTGAGTACACCTTTTTTGGCCACAGTTATCATTCTTGACGATGATCATTGCGGTATCTTTAATCTGGCTCAAAAAGATGTTGAAACAGTGGAAAGTGTTGGAGTTTACGATCTCAAAGTTACTCGTTGGTCTGGGGCAAGAGGAAGAGTAGCTGTGCCTTATGAAACTGAAGATGGAACAGGGAAAGCTGGAAAAGAATACATTGCAATCGAATCTGAACTTATATTTGAAAACAATGAGACAGAGTTCGTATTCAAATGCCTTAGATTTTAAACAATTCTCTGAATTACATTAATGCTTTCTTTATAACTAAATTTCAGAAAGTACATCCAAATTGAAATTGTTGAAGAAGATAGTTACGAGAAAGATATATTGTTTTATGTGAATCTCAAACAGCCTCGTCTGCTTGAAGGCAAGTATTAATCACTTATTGCTTGGTACTTATTTTATACATGCAAATGCTGGCCTAGTTTTTATGTACTTTTGCATCATCATTGTAGTAAACTTATTATGTGATTGATTTTTAATCGTCGTCACTTTCACCATGTGTAAAGAGGATTAATTAATATTCTCGGGTATATTTGAATCTATAATTATTATTTATGTAAACGCATGTCTATATGTAGCTTTGAACTGTAGATAGGGCGTTTTACATGTTGTTACAAATTAATGTGGCACAATTTGTGTACCCTATGCTGTTGTGATGTGACTTTATATAAAAAGAAACAAAATATAGTAGATGCTCCGGAAGTTAGTGAAACGGATGAAGATTTGGAAGACTCCAATTCAATCTTGGCCAATATAACTCGATGTGGGAGTAGTCGTCGTAGTCAGAAATCTAGAAAAAGTCATACAACATCTTTGAGACGCCGTAGTTCAAAAAGATCCTCAATTCCCAAAAGGAAGTCTAGTTTAAGAGAAAGCATATCCGCAACTAAATCCAATAAAAATAATTCAATTGAGGATGAACTGGAGATAATTCAGATAATTGAGGAAGATTCGATTGAGGATGAAAATGGTGAACAGTATTTAGAAGTCGTCATTTTTTATCAGTAGATTTTTTTCTTGCACAAATATAATTTTTATTGTCTCATCTTCCAAGTCTAGGTAGCTTTGGTAAATGCCCAAAGAGTATATTATTAATTAACCCTCTGTACATATAGGTAAAATATTTGGAAAACAAATTATGAGAGAATGCAGCTTATTATAAATTGAACAATTAAATTGATACCTCTTGGCTAAATGGGATCGAGAGGTCTGTTGGGAGAAAGTTAAATCCACTTTTCTAGCTCATTCTTCCTTCTCTTCGTTTTTTCCTCTTTAAATGTTTATTTTTTTGTGAATGTAACAATGAAATATATACTTCTGCATCGTGTCCTAAATGTTGATGATGATTATGTTGAATGATGCCATGTTGCAAGCAATCACCCAATTTCTCTGTCCTCCTTAATTTCTATGTTGATCTGTGTCGCTGGCTAAGTTTTGTTATTTTTGAAAATGATATTAATAGAGTTATTTTTCCCAATTCTATATTTTTTCTGTCCTCACCGCTAAATGACCAATTGCTATGAATGACCGTATCTGCGCTGCCATTCCATGCCGACTCCCACCTTCACTCTCTCATGTTACTCACCAGTAAGTGCAACCACCAAAAAATTAAACGTAACAATCTATCGCTTCGTTATCAACATTTTAGTTTCCTTTATTTATTTCTATACATTCAATTAGCTAGACAATCCAGGTTCCTTATTATTATTTCAGTTATATCTTAACCATATAATGATACCTCTTTTTAAAGACGTACCTTTATTTGTCCATTGAATGGTATGGTTTGTAATATTTCTTGGGATTTAAAAAAAGTAGCATAGTCTTACAAACCTGCAAATTTAAAGGCAGCAGTGGTAGAACATTTATTTTAAACATTTTATCACCCAATATCATTTTAAAAGATATTTGCTCAAATTTTACTTTCACTCGCTTTCCCCTTAATAAATCTAACGTCAATATTAAAAACAGTTGGCGATACACAAATATATACACTTTGCTTTATACAAACCATTAAATAATGTTCACAACAATGATGACTTATGCTATGCAAATTATTTTGTCTTTGATTTAGAAAATAGGCTAAGCAATTTAACGAGTGCAATGATTAATAATAATATAGAAGCTAAATATTTTGGTTTCCTTTGAGTGCAAACGTTTCTTTGAATTTCATTTTTTAAATAAAAATTACATTTAAGGTTTAAATTAACATCTTTGACAAATTCAATCAATTTCCACCACCTCTCGATCTCCATTTTACCAAATATAAAAAAAGTATTTACAAACAATATTATATCAAGTAATTTATATAAAAAAAAACTTTCCCCATGTAATTTTGCAAATTTCTCCTGAATTGAAATTTAACCTAAACCCTTTCTTTCTGTACCATCCAATTCCAATTTCATCCAAAACTTTTTATTTTTATTTTATTTTGCACATATTTTCAATTTATTTTCAAAACTCTTTGGTTCATTTTTTCATCAGACCTGAATCAGTTATTCTTTTTATTTTTTTTTTATTTTGCTGCACTTTCATATTTTTGTGATTCGTGGTATGATGTTAATGAAAATGATGTTATTTGTTGGATTTGGATTTAAAGATGAAGGAGCAGCGATGGCATTATTAACAAAAGACAGGTCGGAGTTAGACGAGGATGAAAAAATTGCTATTGAAGGTTTGCCCAAATTGGGAAACGACATCAGAGCTCAGATTCGTGTCAAAGAGAGTAAAGAATTTAAGGTACTTTCACCAACAATAATGATAATGCCACAATTAACAGTAATTCCCATTTTTTTTTAACTTTTATTTTTGCACAGAATACAGTAGACAAGTTGGTACAACGTGCCAATGCTTCCTTGCTTGTGGGAACCTCTTCGTGGAAAGAACAATTTATTGAAGCCATAACTGTCAGTGCTGGGGGTTAGTGGAATTGACATTTTCCCCACTTACTTGTTTGCATGTCTTCACAATAATCTGATGAATTACAGATGAAGATGGTGGGGACGATGAAGAAGGGGGAGAGGGTGGGGAAGGGAAGACCCCATCATGCGGAGATTATGTGATGCACTTCCTTACCATCTTCTGGAAAATTATATTCGCCTTTGTCCCACCCACCGGTAAGTTTCAAGTCATTGAAAAAATTGACTTGCAAATGAAAATTAATGAAATTGATATATTGAGGACATGTACCTTAGGCATATTTATAATGATATGAATTTATAAATTGAACGGTTTGGGTTATATTACGATTACAGACATAGCTGGAGGCTATGTAGCGTTTGTAGTGTCAATATTGGGGATAGGATTATTGACCGCGCTAATTGGCGACCTCGCGTCGCATTTGGGGTGCTCGGTGGGGTTGAAAGACAGTGTGACTGCCATTGCGTTCGTAGCACTCGGCACAAGTATTCCAGGTACAATACAATAAGAGGCCTGCTTTCATTGCTCGCCTGGGCTGGCTGAAAAATGCAATTTCCCCTATCCATTGTTGTCTAAGTTCATTTTAACTTTCTGCAAATTATTTTGATAAAACGCACGCTTTTGTATGATCCATAACATTTAATTCCCTGCAATCACTCCACAATGAAATATTTGAAAATAATTTTAAGTACTTGTATTAAGGAGTAATTAAGGATACACGTAAGGGCATATATCTAGATATAATTTGTTTTAAGCATATTATAATAATATTTATCTAGTTTTATATCGAGTAATCTTGTACGATTTTAACACTTGTTGCTAAACGTTAACTTCAGGTATAGGCGATGGGTACGTGACCTTTGTAGTCTCCATCCTTGGAATAGGTACAAAACAGACCTTAAGATTAAATTGGATAAATAATACAAGCTTTGTTCGACCTTTGCAGGTCTTTTAACTGCTTTAATTGGAGACTTGGCTTCTCATTTGGTAAATGAAATTTATTCCCAATTGAAAATGTTTCTAAAATCTAATGGTATTAATAAAACAAAAATGCAGGGCTGTACCGTCGGATTAAAAGATGCAGTAACAGGTGGGTACTTTAATGACAAAGTTATCCATAAATATATATTTCTAACTATCATATTTTTTTTTCTCCAAAAGCCATTGCCATTGTCGCACTAGGGACGTCAGTCCCAGGTAAAAGATGTTAAAATGAAGAACACGTATCAATAAGTAACGCTATTCGTTATGAAGCAATTGACAAAAATTGATGCTGAAGCTGAAAATAATACAAACACAGCCAGCAAAATTACAATCAATAATAATATTGTTACAATGTGCAAAGTAGAAAAACGATTTGCACAAAACGCTTTTACATAATTTATTACCTATGACTTATTGATGTGTGGCTTTTGTAGTCTCATTTAATTTCATCAATTGTCAATTTACAGTTAAAATTTAGTTGCTGAAGTAAATATACATACGTAAATCATTTTGTTACTTAGATTAGATGTGTGATAAATAATGTCGTGTGGGTGGTATGAAAATTGTCTCAAAATGCCACAATAAATGTGTAATTGTTTAATTATATCCAAGAAATGTTTAACAATTAGAAAAAATGATAGATATAAATGTGGGGTGTTTGTAACCAGCTATTGCAAACCTTTGATATTAACAACAAAATCCAAGCTTCAAATTAAAAAAAAACTGCTTAACTATTTTTTACTTTCGTTTGTGTCAGTTTCTACTCCAAAAAAATAGTTTATACATAATTTTCGTGTCTGCTTTACGCTTTGTACTAATCAAGCAATTCTTTCATTATTGCCCATTATAATTATTCTCAAGCTTAAATTTGGTCTGTTTGAAAACCAGATACATTTGCCAGTAAAGTAGCAGCCATTCAAGATGAATACGCAGACGCTTCGGTAGGCAATGTGACGGGTAGTAACGCCGTAAACGTATTTCTGGGTATTGGAATTGCCTGGACGCTGGCGGCTATTTATCATGAATTCCTCAAGCCAGCTAGTGACCCCGGATGTCCAGCCCTTCTCAAAAAACATCCAACATGCTTCAAATTCTACGTTGACCCTGGCAGGTCAGTTTCAGTTATTTGATTAAACTAAAATCATATATTTTAATAATAATAATATATAATAATTTTAATGCTCATGTTTATTTTAATTTTACAGCTTGGCATACTCAGTGACGGTGTTTTGCTCAGTTGCACTTGTTGCAATTGCTGTAATAATAAAATATTTTTATTTTGGCCTGTATTTGTTGAACAGGAATGGTTTGGTTTGATGTTAGGTCATGGTAATGAGAAGGCACAAGTCAGTTGGTGGTGAATTGGGTGGTCCTCTCAGGATGAAATATATTACATCCGGCTTCTTCTTCATTCTTTGGCTGTTTTACGTTCTAATGTCTTCACTCGAAGCCTATGGAGTCGTCCAAGGATTTTAAATTCTCAAAGCAAATCTAGCTTGAAATGTAATGAAATTATTTATTATAGGTAATTCGGCTCTAATTTGTTTTGTATGAAATTTAAGGTGTTTGTTACAAAGGGACGGAAAGGCTCAAATTAAATACCTGTACTCAAGTCAGTAGATGACAGCTTAAGTGAACTTTAAAAGACGAAAAGGACACGATTTTATATCGAATCTAATGCCACAATGAAATTCCTGAACAACAAACAAAAACAAACAAATTTTATCAATACTTCATTATATTGATTATCCATTATTGTTGTTAATAATTGTACTCATAATTATTATTAATTGTTAGATGTCGTTCCCATCATGTCACTAACATTCTCTATTTTACTCTACGCACGCTAACAGTATCATACCTTCTAGTCATGAATTTCTACGGCCGTTGTCGCTCGCTGGGAAATTCCAAATAACTTGAATGTAAATATCTTTCTTATTATTAATTTAATTTCATCTTCGAACGATACATAGTAATGCAATGCTGTTGCAACACTTGTATAATCGTTATACCTTACCCGAGTGCATTTAATACAACCAATGTCTTATCTGGTCTGGGACCCTTGTTGATCAACAACAACCAAAAATGAATCATATTCATCTCTCTATTCTGTTGTACTACTTATTACTTAACGTATAAAGGTAGCTGTAAACATTGTAAACTAGAATCAACGCGAACTACTTTAGTACCTACAATCTGCAATAGCTGCTCTTTCTCAAAATTAGGTAGCTAAAAAATTTGAATTGTTTTATACAAAATATGTAGGGAACGTAATTATTGTAATTGTAACAGGCTATTTACCCAACTTATACATATATAATATATATATATATATGTATAATTTATTATTTAAAGATTTGTACCTTTACATTTACACAAGCTTATTTAGTATATGTTTTCCTTATACCAAACCAAATAATTGATTGATTATACAAAATAATTTAAAAAATAATTCTATTGTTCATTCCAAATTTATGAGTGTGTCGTGTCCTTTATGTTATGCATTTCACTTTTTTTTAATCGGACAATGATAATAAGGCAAACAATTGATTTTTTCTCTATGCCCTATTTTTTAGTCTATAGATTTTTCCCAAAAGTTGTTTTTCAAAATTTGTCCATGAAAATTTAGAAAAGAGTTTATGACCACTACTGTATAACTTCCTTTACATACTCATGATTTAAAATACCTCTGTGTTTTAAATAGCTGTAGAGATGAAACTTGTTGTTATCAATATTATTACTACCACTACATTTACATATAATACACTATAAATTTCCATGTGATAAAATATCATCTCTCTTCTCCTTTAAAAAATTAAGTGTTTGTTGTACACCTTAAGATAGATTTTAAAATATTATAAGTACCTTTAAATGTAGGTATGCTATGAGGAAGCAAGATACTGATTAAATGGTGTTCTACTTGAATTTTATTCAGAGATACCAATTCGCCCAGAATTGTGTTCTGAATATTATTTGTTGTATTATAAACCTTTTTCATAGAAAGGTAATTGTTAAGGCTATACAAAATATAAATACGATATTATTAATGTTGACTAATACGTAATTAAATTTCATTAGAAGAAATTGAAAGCAGGTGAAATAAAAAAATATAATTACTAAATAAATTTTAGAAAAGCATAATTTGACGACATAGACAACTGCTGTTGACATTAAAGACAATTAGTTAATTGGGATTAATATTGTTATTATTGTTATGTTTCAATATATGTGTTTATAGTCTCAAGTTAACTATATACATATTCTATACATTTGGTTACCCTAAAAATGTTTAATTCCTTTAGACAGCTAAACGTTTGAAATGTATAAGATGTTTGTGAATGAAAATATGAAATTCTGCCCGGTCCAAATGAAATTTGCCAAAAAATTAATTAAATTTGTTACTTTAAAAGTATACCCTACAAATTGATTAATAACGGACAGTTGTAACTGTGTAATGAACATGTATTGTCAAGTATAATTATATCATTTTTTCAGAAATACATATATCACTTTAATAAAAATATATGAATATGGTTACAATCTTGATTGACTATATATTAGTCTCTTGTTTAACTGCATATGTACAAATTCGTCGACTAATTAGTGAAAATAATTGGAATTATGAAAATTCTACATTGCTGCTTCATTTTCTTTAATGTACTCAACAAGTGGGTCATAAACAAATTCTTTTGCGTTTTTTCCAGTTGCAAAATCACCGTGGCTGAAACCTTTATATTTCAGTTTGTGTAATTTTGCATTGCCGTGAATGAATTTGGAAGCAGTATATTCAACGTCCTGAAAAACTAGTATTCAAATTTACTTTCTCTAAAAGAACGACTACAACTTACTTCTGGAGTACATTCAATGTCACCTTCAGAATATATTAGAATTGATTTTGCAGTGATCCGGTCTGAATGCATAAATCTTTTCAAATTAATATAGCCTGTAAGCAAACTAAAATCTATAAATCTAACCTAATCTGTAATCAGGTGGCTGGCTTTTTCCATAAACATCCATGTTTTTGGAAGGCCCGTAATCAAAATGTCTGAATTTGCCTGTTGTTATACTTTGAGCATAATGCACAAGACATTTTAACGAAAATTGATCCGGAAACAAAGAAATAAGGAGTGGGACTTCGGTCTAGAATTAATCATAACCAGTACAACAAGATTGAGTGTTTAATAATAATCAATATAATAATCATACAAAATTTGCTTGAGGACCATCATAACCTGCTACCATAAAATAGAGGTTGTTGCATAACGCTAAATAAAACGAAACGCGTGGTTATTACATGGTTGACAAATGTTGTGATTTACATTTTCTTACAACATTCTACAGGAAAAATATTACTGCATGTTCTTCCGAGTAGTGGAGTTTTAATATCGTTTTTTATTAAAATTTCCTGGACAGTTTCCAGTTTCCCACCCACAATAGGTTTGTTCAAATACTGTAAAACAAGATCCATAAAATGAATATTATTTTTTCAGCGATTTGGAAGATATATACTGTTTATCTTTCAAAACCTAGATGTCACGACTCTAAATTGCATGTTTGAAGTTTAGCGCTTTCCTATAGATAGAGTAACTTTTTATTAATATACCTTTCCAGCGACTGCAAGTGGGGTGAAAAATCTAACCAAACTTTTCGAGTGTTGCAGATAAGCGCTCGGAGCTAGAAAAAAGCTAGTGTGAATTTTGCTGTTTAGTTCTGGTTTTTCCGACATTGCCACCATGAATTGTGTCGTTCCCATACTTAATTTTTAAAATAATCCAATAAACTTTAAATTAATTCAAAATTTGGGTTCCAATTCCAAATACCTGTGTCCAACATAATATAACTTTTCTTCTCCTGTGACATTGAGGATCATTGAAATAATTGCAGGCACATCGTAAACTTGTTTTCAAAAAATCAGTTTAAATCTGGTTAAATATTATATTAAGTATGTTTAACAAAACCCAACCTCCCATTTCATGCCAACTGAAGTCCCAATATTCTTTTTTTCTAATATTTGGATTCCCATGTTCTGAAGAATATTTGGATCCCCTCGCATTGGCCAGAAATACATCAAAGCCAGAATCGGCTAAAAGTAATGCTGGAGCATTGAAAGCAAAAAATATAAGCTTAAAGATAGAAATATAAACATATTTATTAAGTTACCTAAATTTCTATTTCCCCATTGAATGAGGAAAGAATGCCCATTTGCCGTTAGTCCATGATTTAGATAGACTGCTCTTTTTACTTTGTTTTTTTGCACTGGAGACTTTTCGCTGTAAGGTATTCTGAAAACATTTAATATGTAACCATCTTCCGTGTAAACTTTGTGTTTTGAAACTGGATAATTTTGCCTCCTTATAACTTCATCCTATTAAACTTGACTTAAACATGCTTCTATGAAATATGTTTTTAAACAAACCATTGTTAACCCAATAAACGGATGGGGCTGATATTCACCGTCTAAATACTCTTCAAAACATCGTTGCATATCCTTCAAGTAAGGAATACCTTTGTACTTTTCAAAATTCCAATTATTACGATTTTTCTTGGCAAAACAAAATCCATAAATCAATAACCAAAACACTGGAATATAAAACAAAAACTTGGAGTTTATTTTACACCAATTCATTTTGTAAATGACAATAAAATAATGTCAACTTTTGTTATTTTTATATTGTTTTAAATAAAATAGTAACTTGTGTCCTGTCACGTACATAAAATATCGATAAGAATTTTAAAAAGTCTTCACTGCTTATTTAAATAGTAGTAAAATAAAGTATAATTGCCAATAACTTTTATGGGTATATTGTGAGCAACTTTTAATATTTTATTAAATCACATAATGCTGTACCGAATAAATTACACTTTCAATTTCATCGCTAGCACTAAAGTAGTCCCGTGATAAATAATTATAGCCACAATATTTATAACGGACGATCTTTTAAAATGATAAAACCCTCCAACATATAATGCTAGCAATTTCATAGATTTTAAAACTTTTCTTGAATCCTTGGACCGGACCTTTCTCATCCAAAAACTTTTCAAAACCGCAGAGTACATTTGCACGCCTACCAACTCTGGAAATATGGCTGCACAGGCAACAAAGAGCGTCAACAATTGGAGTGGCCCAATCATATAAATTAATACGTTTACTTTCCCATACAATGCAACTGTTTCGTAGAAAAAGACGGAGCCTGTACATAAAACAATTCCGACAAGGGATGGTGACGGGAAAAAAGCAACATTGTTTAAAATCCGACAGAGAATCGTTATCTGGCAATACATTTTATATGATTTGTCAAAAGTTATAATTTTCAGTTTTGGCATCTTCCAGGAACTTCCGTCGTTTGCTTTCTTTTTCTTTGTCAGACTTTCAACCCCAACAGAGATATAACGGATAACATGATTTAAATATTCGAGAGTTAACATTATGTACAGAATGAAGAATGAGCATAAAAAGCTTGTTTGAAATTGAAGTTGAACATAAACAATTCCTGAAAATATTTTCTGTAAGGGCAACGGTAACAAACTTCCTCTAAACAAAAAGTGACATGGTCCGGCGTTAGGGTAGACCCATGGGACAATTAGACCAAAAATAGGAAACATCATCAAAGTATTAAGCACAGAATTCGCCAAAATAAGCCGGAGGTCGAGTGAATGATTTCTTTTCGGAACTGGAATTATAAATACTCATCTTTTAATAAACTTAGGAGTTGGATAAAATATATATTTTTCTAGTTACCAACTTACCAACTGATATGATATCAGTTCTTACATTTCTTGCATTTCTTAACAAGTAAACAATCTCTTCATTGTTAACAAACAAAGTCCACCCGATTGTTTGTGCACTAAAACAAACACTTAAAATAAACGTAAACGCGATTCCGGTGACTGTTGTAAAGTCCGGATCCGCTTTCGTAAAAACAATGACTTTGTAGCTTATATACGCCGTTAGCAGCCAAAATATTAAAATTAGTCCAGATTGAAAAAAATATCCTTTTAAATTTTCTTTTTCGACTAAATCCAAAGCTTCTTTTTCTACGTTTATTTTAATTGGGAGTTGCCAAAATACGTCTAAAATCTTTTGCAAATTTCCTAAAACTTGCCAAACACAACTCGAAGGTCTATTTCTATTTATTGTTGGGGTTAAGTTTAATTTTTGAAGATATTTGTTTTGGAACTCAAGTTGAAAAGCTTTTAATGAGGGATTCAGTCGTATTTCATAATTTTCTATCATTTTTAAATGATTCGTTGCTTTGAGTTTAGTTTTATCGTTTTTACTTCCTAATCCTTTCGGACTTTTAAACATTTTAGTAAGCATTTTCAAGAACAACTTTCAACTTTGCTTTGCTTTAGCAAAAAAGGAAAAGAAAAATATAATATAGGAAGTTTTGTATCCTCGATTAAGGTTACATTATATAGCTTTGGAAAAACATAATTGGTACGAAATTGAAGATATGTATCAAATCATATATAGCTTATACAAGTTAATTACGATTTTATTTTTTAATATTGTATAAAAACTGAGGGTCAAGTCGAAGAAAACCCCAGACATGGTTCTATTAAGTTTTGTAAGCAATTTAATTATAACTTAATTAGTAATAAAAACCTCCAGAACAGTGTTCATATAGCCCGAGTCAGGGGTGTGTATCAATTTTATACCAAAAAATCTTTGGTATCCA
>JAQIXN010000273.1:0-48645 GCA_034698145.1 Proisotoma minuta
TCGTTAAGTTCTAAGAAGCGGTTTCTTCAGAAAGTTAAAAAACATTTCGTTCACGAAATAAGTAGCCTCCCTCTGTAATTCTGTTCCGTATCAAATTATTGTCAAGTTATCTAAAACATTTTATCGCCATTTATATTTAAATATATATTTTTTTACTTTTAATTATTCTCTAGTTTCATTGCTGTCAATGTTGCCAAATGTAGCAAAATTATCTAATTCATTAATCACGAATTCTTGACACGGAGTTTAGAGTTCGAAACAATTCATCACATGCCTCAAATTCACTTAAATTTGGATCTGTTAATGATGTTAGGCCCAAATCATTTTAACACGTCCACCTCCCTTAAGTTTCAGTTTACATATTTTGACACAAGATTAAGCGTTGACTGTAATTTAAGAAATTTTAAGCATAATTTTAAATGTAGATACTTCATAAGGAAAGCATGTTTCAAATCTTTATAGTGTCACATAAAGAAAAATTCCATCTCAATTTCCAACATTTATACTGACTGACTACCAACCGGCTAGCGAAGGACAATTTTTGAGCTAGTGAATTACTACACGACTCGTCAGAGTCGAAATACAGATAGAGGACAGGAGAAATGAAATGATAATCAAGTTGCATAGCAGGTAGTTGCTCAGAGTTTCATGCTGATCATGTAGAAAATCTTCTTGTCCATCGTTTATTTGGTGCCGGTGACATTGGACATTGGACGAGACCACTTTCCACTCAGTCACCTTTAAAATGTTTGAAGCGTTACTTATGATCTTGTCTGTTGTCTTAAGAAATGCCATAAATAAACCTCTGACTCGGTGACTCTCCCCAGGGATGAATATTAAATCTTGCAATGAATCACAGAAGACGAGATGTCCAAGAAAACCTTTTTTTTATATAGAAAATGCCATCACCGTCACACCGTTTAGGTTTAAATTTAACATGACAAAATATAAACGCCGTGGAAAAAAAAGAATGGATAAGTGGGCTTCTTTGTTTCCCCTCCAATCAAATTCTAAAGTGAATACAATAGTTTATTATGAAGATTTTGGTAATCTAGTCAAGAGTTAAAAAAAAGGATAATAGGATTTTAAACATAAATTCAATAAAATTGCTAAAGGATTTACTCATCCTTGTAATCCAAAAAGTGTTGACGGGTAAAACGAATTGTAATCCTTACTTACATAATGCTTACTTTCTTAAGCCTAACATTGGGGACGTTTTCTCTGCAACTATTTTTCAACTAAATTCCATAAAATGTTATTGAATGTAGGAAAAACTGGCTTAAAACAATTAGTTATCCTTTAGTTTTAAAGTTTGTCCAGGTGCTGGAGCAGTAAAGTAAAATTTTTACTGCCAAACCAAAAGAGAAGAAAAAAAGAAAAGCATAACCGTTTTTGAAAATGAGACAAGTAAACATTACATTGGTAGAATATTAAATGGCATTTATGTATCGGCATAACTGGAAACTCGTTGGACCGACTTACGAACAAAGATTTAAAAGTGGGAATAAAAAAGCTGTTAAATGTTACAGCATACAACAACATTACAGAAGAAATTAGTTTCTTGGTCATAACACGATTGAAGTGCTTCTTGTTAATTTCTCTGGGTGTCGACTGGTCCTGCAACTTTGTTTTTTTGAGACTCGAAATCTCAAGAATAGTCTCAGTTTGATAATTTGATATTGAAACGTTTTCAGTTAAAAAAAAACTATCCACAACAGTCTATGAAAGCAGTCACGTGTCTGCTCTGATGCAATTTTATTTTAATTAAATTTTTGAGTGCATAAATCATAAATTGCTAGAAGGTAAGCTTAGGTACAAGCAATTGTATGCATATCAGTTTGAAGATGATCCTAGAACTTTTTATGATAATTCTTAAGCCTTGGGCAATTACTCTATCCTTCTTTTCCCCACGCAGAATTTAGGCGTGTAAATTCTCATGAAAACAATCAAACTATTCTCCATATCATTCGATTCAAATTTTGAACCGAAACTGAATGTAATTTGAAAATTCAAAAAAAAATAAGATGTTATTGAGTGTGAGTGACATGACAGGCCAAAGAATACTCTTTATTTCTTTTTACACGTGTACTTAGGCCCTTCAAGCGTCAATGCAATGTAGCAAAGCAATCCAATCTAATCAACAATCACACTAACAATGGGTAAAAAATATCTTAAGAGAAGAGAATAAAAGCTCCTCCATTTCTATTTGTTGTGCGTCCAGTCCAACGTCTGTTTCAAATGTTTCTATTCTTGGCCTTACTTTGTATATTCATTGTTACAAGAAATAATAAATAATCCAGCCTTAATATTCTTCTGTAGTTTCACTGACTCATCGTCTTTTGATTTCTTATATCACACAAAATTAACCAACCAATGCAAACTGACTCATCTTCATTACATTTAAATTATCACACGACGAGTTAGTTTTATCATGGCCAACAATCTCATCCTGTGTACACAACATATCTATATATACTAATCCAGCAAATGAATATTCAAATTGTCTATCTTCTAGATATAGTTTATTATTATGTTTTAAAAGGGTTGAACCACTTGACACCTTTTAAATACAATAGCCCAACAATCTAAAATTAAATAGGAAAGAAAAATAGGATGACGAATGAGGGCAAAGGGCTTTGCTTTATCTTCTCAAATTTGAATGAGACATTTGGATTAAAAATTCAACACTCAGTCATTGCTTAATTTTATGGCTTTTGGCTGGGCTGTTTTTAAATTGAGATTTCGGTCCAGTAAATGGAATTGTTTGTCATTCCAATTATTGTGAAATGGAATCCGACACCTTTCTTGTGCCAAATTGCTTTGAACAAGATTTATTGCAGTTGTAATTTAACAATCATTTCTCTCCCTTTTCGAAGAAGCTTATCAACAAATTCTTTGCTACTACTACACAATGGAATGACAATAATCGTAAAGATACGGTTACGCTTAAATTAAACTCGATAATATTCTTAAGCCAACTATTAAACAGTTTGCATGTAAAGAAGAATGCACCGGTTGGCTGTTTATGAAGGCCAAGATTGGCATTGTAAATTAGAAGAAGCCGTCTTCCATTTAGAATCAACTTCACACATTTCTGTCACACATCATTGTTGACTGCAACACAATTACTTGTCTTTCACAGCTAATTTACGACTACCAGAGACTGGATAAAAAATCAAACTAAGGTTTTACAGATAAATTAGAAGAATGATTTGTAAATTCAACTTTACACTTTCAGCTACTAATCTAATAATATGATAAATGTCTCAATTCATCACTAATCATTAAAAAAAATCATGTGAATGCTTCAGAAAGCAACCCAATCAACTCTGAGAATAAACATGCCCAGTTGTAGCATTTGCTTTCAACATGGATTTTACGGATCTCGTTTGTGACCTCTGGCCTCTCAGGTACATTTTAAATGAGAATTGAAATATGTAGTTGTAGAACTTTCATGCAAATGATGAGTGTCTTCATTTCAATGTTATATACATACAATTGCAACAGAAACGAAAATTAAAACAAGAATTATTGGAAGAAGAGTTAACAAGAAGAACGATTTTCTTGTAATATATTGCAACTCTATTTCATTTCTTGGCTGAATTGGAATATTGGTTGGTATCTAATTTGCATGGAGCTATATTTCAAATGCTAACCAGTTGACGTATGTAACAAATGGTTTCAGTTTATTCCTGCCCTCCTTTAATATGTATCATTGAGTTATCGGATTGCAATATTACACCACCACAAAGAATAAAAAAAATAAACAATCACGTATTTCTTATTAGCTAACCGACTGTTTGAATTCTCTTTGAAATTGTCGGCGTCTCTTTTTTCTAATCTAAATAAACCAAATCTAATGATCAAGCGTGTATACAAATTATCTTTGCTCTTCTGGCTAGAAAATAATCTCAACTTGTCCTTTAAAATACGCCCCACATCCTAGGAAATTTTTAAAGTTAACAACTATTTATGAGCTTTGGTATTTGTCAAAGCTTCGCCTAAAATGGCCCTAATTTCAAAAATTTTTTGGTAGTCCATGTTTTGTTTAATTTGTTTATTACTTAATCACCTTTCGTCTTCAAATTCCAAAATTTCTAATGGAACATTATTATAACCTAAAATGTTTCTTTTTCTCATGAATCTAAAATGACCTCTCTTTATCGATATTTATTACTTCAATCAGTCAAACAAAGCTGCGATGAAAAGAATCGTAAAATTCCGTTGAGGAAAGAAAATGTCATAAAAATTTAGAAATTGTTAGCAATTTAATTTATTTTGGAATAAGATTATTTTGCAGTGGGTTTCAGCTCAGGTAAGCAAGTGATATTTAACCTTTTGCTTATTGCTCGCTTTCATAAACTCAATTTACAGAAGATAGATTTACAATCGAATGAATTTGAGACTTTTGGGAAAGTTTGCCGATTGTCAATTTTATTATTCTTTAAATTTACCTTTCAACATCCCAAATGTTACTAATATTTATTTCTGTAATAAAACCAGTAATGTTAACTCAATTCTTGTTGAGAAATAAGTATTTAAATACCTGTATCAACAAAATATAAGGTCCTATTAAGGGTCATAAACGTCTCATCCATTTCAGATAAAATAGACCCTTATTTCTTAGCCGACATTATTCCCGTCAACAAGTCGTGCAATAAAATATAAAATGAAAATGTCATCCCCTTTTATGGACAAGATATTTAGAAATTTCGTCATGATATCAGCAGTAAATCAAAGGTCAGGTATGGGTCAAATATTTGAAAAATAAAGTCGATTCATGTCAGCATTGCTTTTCATAAAATGGATTATGTGCATCCGGTTGAGTTAGATTTACATCAACTTGATAAATAAACGATAATTGAGATGGCATAAGATGAAAATGTGTTTGAACCATATAAAACCAGTAAGCAGCAAAAATCTACTACTTGGAACAATTTAAAAAATGTATCATATAAGCTTCCACAATTTTGTCCGAATCAACATTCCTTATATAAATTCTTTTGAACGAGTCACACAATATGTGGTCCTCTAGAAAAGTAAAGTTCATGAGATGAAAAAAAAAATCTATAACAGGAATCTAGCTCTGTCTTAGTTTGTCTTTGTGAAACATTCTGATTTAGATTAAATCTTTTCAGAAAACACGAAGAAGTCATAAAACTACTAGCACAGTTTGTACGCTTTTTCTGACGGCGGACGCATGCAAATGTAACATTCATCAAAAATAATAAACTTTACATTTTCTGCTTTCATCATTAGAATAAAGCTTGTGGTTTATTTTATGATAAATTTTGAAGAATGGGAATAAAATATGTTGATTATTTCCAATGTCAGGAAATGCAAATCTTTCAAAGGTCTCTCTCTCTCTATAGGCTGTCCCTGACTCCTTCTGCAGGAGTTCAACTCTTTCTCCTATTCATTTTCTTGTACAGAAATTCCTTAAATTTAAATATTCTTCCAGTTTAAATATTTTAAGAAAGAACTATTTAGAATATATAGAAAATTTTAACAAAAATAAATGGCAGATCACAAGACCCTCCTGCAGTCATGTTATTCACAAATCACTGAATTGAATGAATACGTATGTACCATACCACCGAGCACTAAACCATTTAGTTTCAACACAATTGAATATGTCCTAAATGATGCGTACATAATTTTCAACCCTTTCTTTACCCGCACTAATAGCCACACAAGGTTTCAATATTTTGCTACAAAATGGTCAATTCTGACAGAAGAGCTTGAGAATTTGAATGAATGATCTGTCAAATCATGATAATAAGAGTTTCCAGTTACTTTTCTGTCTTATTATGAATAGACATCTTTCAGACCAACCTCTAAAAACATGAAAACAACCCAGAAAATGTCAAAACGCTACAAGAATGATGGCAATGCAATTCGTCATCATATAACAATGGAATACAATAATTTTAGGAATGTATACAATTTTGGAATGCTATATAGACACAAAACTGTCAATGAACTATTGAAATTGTTACATTGTCTTTTGGAATATTGCAATTTTGTATTATGATTATTGCGTTAAATTGTTTATGGGATTTCCAATTCTTTTATAAAATGCTTTAGATCAAATATGACGATTATTATATTATTATTCCGATTATTTTGTCAATTCTAAATAGGTAAAAACCACAATGTAAGAAATTTTATCATTTAAAAATGTCAACTTGTCTTAAAAATCTGTCAACTTTGAATGTACATTTCATATTGTTCCCTTTTGTGACTAGACGTCTTGGATTGGTTGATGTTACAAGAGAACAATGTGAAGTAAAGAAAATTGATCGATATGATCTCAGAGTATAAATGAGTGAAAAAAACGAGATAAAAAAAATCGTATTTGCTGAGTCACAGTGTAAAACAAATTTATGATATTGTATGTTCCGTCCCATTTTAGATTTTCAAGAGTAAGAACTTTGCTTATGCTGGGAACGGGGACAAGCCTCATTAACATGCAGATAAGACAAGGTTTTTCATGTTCCTGTTTATTACAAAAGTAATCATATCTCAAATCTGCAACATCCTTCATGACTTTAAAATTCACACGTACTTATCAAATAGTCCACCACTCAATCATTATGTATGATCTCAAATTTTGCGGATTGTTAAATTATGTGGTTGCTTCAAAATATAACCGAAAGTCAATAAAATATCAAAGGCCAAACCAACCACCAATAAAATGAAGAAGGAAGAGGATTCATATGTTGTATGTGAGAAACGCAAACAAGCGTCATTCTCTTTATTGTTTGGTTTGCAAATGATTGGGAGATGATTAATTTTTTTAACAAAAATTTTACGCAGCATAGTTAGTAGACAATACGACTGCATCCAAAACGTTAGTGAATGTCATTTAATGGAGATATACAAAGAAAATATAGATAATAATAAAATACAGTTAAGCTATGACCACACAGAACACTGATCAGGTCATTTCCCTTTGGATGATAAATTTATAAACGTATTTATCACAATACTTGACACTTTATAAATCCTTTTATCAAATCAATAACATGCGAACAGATGATTCGTTAAGTAAACTTTAAACGTTTTTGGATGATTGCTATTTGATTTCAAGAGTCAATTTTTCATCGTTTCATGTTAAAACCTGTTGGAGATCATGAGAAAAATTTTTGCAAACAAACAAAAGAGACCGATTCTTGTTAATGATTGAGAGGATTTATAATGGAAGTAACTCAATTACAAATGTTTTTTTTGCAAAAGAATTTTGACTAATTAATAAATTTTCCAACTTGAGCGTGCCATTGTTTTACTAAAACTCATAAAATAAAATGCAAAGAAACAATAATCGTTTATCAATATTTTCGACAACTAACAACATACTGGCTTTTTGGATGTGGAAATTTTTACGACAAAGCATTTGCATCTGTATTCAAATTTTACAATTGGTCATTTGTTTTTAGTAAATGACTGCTTTAAAAAAAAGTGGTTTCCCTTTGCCAGGTCCAGCGATGGCGCAGACAAATCTTATTTTATTCTGTACCAGGATTTTATCCGATGTCTTGTTAGGCAAAGTTCATGATCAAAAGATTTCTTTACAATGGGAAACGTAAACCACGAAAACAAGTAATTTTCATCTCTTTTATTCTGGCTACCGGATTCCTCACTTTATTGATAACCCGATTCTCTACTCTTTACTTTTAATCAGTTTTGCCATTTTCCTACAAACTGCTTTGCTGACAGCACATGCAAATTTATACCTGCAAAATTATTGATGAAAAATCTAGGTACATATTTGGATGTGATGCTTTAATCCTTTTTAAGTTGAGGTTTTTTAATTGGTTTGTATACTTTATGCAAAATTCGTGACTTGATGTCAAGCAAAGAGACTGTTCAATTGTTCAAATATTTAGATGATGAGATTTTGTACAATACAATTTCTACTTGCCGAGCATTGACTTTTCACCAATTTTAACTGTAAAAATATCCCTAAATACTGTCCTTTATATAAAATTGAGAAAATACACTATTAGTTGCAAAATAGAATTTATACATACCTTCCAGTCCAATCACAGTCATTTGTAGGAAAAGCGTCCACACTCTGATGGGACGACATTGAGAGGAGAAATATGACGAACAATGTGACGAAAAAGTTTAGTGAAATTCTCGGCATTTTATATCCGTTATAGCAGTTTCTATTTCGCTCATGGTCACAACAGTATTCTACAAAGTCAGCGTTTGATGCTTTATGATAATTTTTACTTAAAACTGACTTGTTGGCACTTTGTGTTGATTCTGAATAAGATAATGTGGGAAGATGATAGCAATCTTGGTTTGGATTACAATCATCAACACAACAATCCACCCGATTCATGTCCAATTTCTTCCACCTCCTTTTCCAATTACCTTCATAATTTTCACCAACAATGGATAAACAACGGCAACAACATGAACAAGGGACAACAATGCTACAAACATTAGCATCTTCACTTGTAGCAGCTTGGTCCTTTCGTGGGACTTGTTCTTTTTCTATGATAGTCATTTTTTATGTTTTGCCAATTTTTCGGCAATTTTAAAGACTACAGAAAGAAAACCACTCCTTTTCCGAGTAAAAAAGATTCAGTTATTTAATGGGATTTCATATGGTAATTTTCTCAAATTATGATTAAAATAATTATTGTGATGATGAAATATTATTATGTACGAGCTCGATCTTTTCTTGTTGTGGTGCTTTACTTGCCGTCCAAAAGTTAATTTAAAGTCTCTTAGAAATCTTCTTCCAGCGTTATATTCGTGGTCTGAAACCTGTTTTGTTTTGTGTACTCTCTCTTCAATCCTCCAGCTAGTTGCTCATTCTTGTTACAAATGAGCTTTGTTTGAACAATTACTTCACTCAAAGTCTCTCCAGCTTTTAAAGTTTATCAGTCATCAGTGGTGATATGGATGATGGAAACACTTATTATTATTCAGTGGGGCACTCAACTACAGTTAAAAATTGCAGCACTTTCTGGTTATCTTCAAAATACAAAGATAACGCAAGGCTAGGAAGTTGAAATAATAATGTTAGGCGATAAGGAAGATGCGTTTGAGGCTAATGCCTCGAGAGATACGAACAGAGAAAACTTTGTGCATCATCTCATTTTCACCATCAATCTTTCAAAAAACAAAAACGATTCACAAAAAAAAAGTAGATTTATATGCTTCATTTCCGAGTCTTAATTCCAGATGGAAAGTCCAAATGTGGCACTGAAATATGCCATTAATCGTATTCCATTGAATTGTAACAAATGAGAAACAGATTCAATCTACACATTTCACTTCAAGTAATATGACAACTAATGTTTGATCTAAATTCAATCTAATGATTGTGATGCACGATTTTGATGTTATTGCACAAACAAGAAGTCACAACACATTTGTCTCAACTTTCTCTTGTTAATTCAACTCTAGATTTTTTTAAATGGTGCTCCAAATTGCAAAGGATGATGTAATCAAATTTTAAGTTTGTATGCTTATGTTTACTCTGCACTTTTCTTACTATTTTTCTGTGACCAAGAACGTGAACCTCACCCTTCCAATGCACCTGAAAGAATGAGAAAGAGGCAAGTGGCAACAAGTGGTATGGATGTGTAAAGAATAGACTGGGAGCTGGCCCAGAGTCTGGGCCCCAGACAAGGAACAAAAATCTTACCAGTATTTGAAGCATGAAAAGAAAGAATGACTTTTTCTTATACTGGCTGCTGCCACTTTCGGTATACAACAGTGAACGCTATTGGAATTGAAGGGTAGAATATATAAATGTGTACATAGCCGGCATAAAGAATGGATAAATAATAATGCATTGCATCACAAGTTGAATGTGATACCAAGAAAATTAAAGTCAGATGCGTATGAATCTTTGCGTATCAGCTTTTAATTTTAATGCATCGGTTTAATAGCCCCTTAATATAGCCGATATCGACTTGTGGTAATAAATTTTAAGACGTGTGGAGAATTATTGTTTTTTTTTTAATTTTTGTTTCAAGCTTCATGCTCAGATTAAAGAATACAATAAAAAAAAACAGTGCTTTAACGAATGAGTAGCTTCGAATGAAGCATGGAATACATAAACAGTTAAACATTTAATCGAATTATTCAATTTATCCGTATCACTAATATTTGTCGCATTTAGAAAATTATCGGGAGCATTTTTTTAACCACAAACCCAGTTATTGTAAAGATAATATAGTAATTTATTTAGACATTTGTGAGATTGATGCAACAACGTATTTTTGCAGACTGGATTAATACTCGGAAAAATGAGGCCCAATATTGATACTGATAAAAATGAGTTCTCACGGCCTGAGCGTGGAATGTGTGCCATAAAATGATTTGCAATGAATGCTCTATTAATACAAATGAATCTGAGCAAATTGTTCAATGCCACAAACAAATACTGCTCCAATCTGTTCTTATACATATACACTAAATAGTTAATTGTATAATGTTCATCAGCATCACTCACTACCAATGATTTGTGTATATTATGCATTATGCAAAGTGTAATGCACTTTACAAATGATGTCTGCAACTGAAGCATTAAACTTTAGGAGAATAAGTCCCGAGGATTAATTTCAAACTATTTTAGGTCTGTATATATATGCCTTCAATAAAAAGCGAATGATGCCAACGGCACGGGCTTCTTTAAATTTGTTGCGTCTTTCTTGTGTCAGTGATTTAGGGTTTGAGTTTCTTTGTCTGCTGGACGGATTTGGTAAAAAGCGAGTCGTCTCTCTCAATATTCATTCCAATCCATCTATTTTCCTGACAGGGATAAGTCTCAGCAGAAGGTATTTAACCCCCTCCAATCTTTTCTATTATGAGATGAAACTTTTTACATTCGACCACGGAAATCAAATTTGGTTGGATAATTAGATAGGGTGCGGATGGTCGATGTTCAAACCATTTTCTACGCAAAACATTTAATCAATCAAAATGCCTAAAATAATTTTCAATATTAAAATTTTATATCAAATTGAAATAAAATTTGCATATTTAAATGCATAATAATTTTTTCAATTTTTTTTTCAACAAATTAACTGATGAAATTGTATCTTTTATTTAAAAAAAATCTCCAGAATAACTGAATAACCAAGTATTTTAGTAGACACTATACACTTGATCTAATCTCCAAGAATTTATAGAGTGCGAAAGTAAGCTTCAAGTGGCATGCAATAATTATTACTTCTCTTGAATCATTGACAGATAAAAACCTGTAAAGCTTTAAAGATTACGATTATATTTTATCGACATTTCCATAAATCATGGACTTTTCCACTTTGAGCAAATCATATTTAAGCAGGTCACTCGATCAAGCAACTTCCTTATTCAAGCAGTTAATCTATAACTCCATTAATTTCGAAGAAAAACATTAAAATGTCTACTAGCAGAAAAATTATCAATTCTTCCGACGCTCCGCAAACAATTTTGCCTTTGAGGTTTGATATTTTTCACATTTTCATCCATCTATTTATTCTTCTATTCTATAACTTTAGCCAAGCAGTTCAGGCTGGAAACACTTTGTATGTTTCTGGTCAGCTTGGAATAACAAAAGACGGGGATCTTGTCGATGGGCTGGAAGCTCAAACACGTCAAACTCTTGACAATATCGGCTACATTTTAAAAGCTGCTGGAGCAACTTTCTCTAATGGTAATTTTTTGCAAAACTATCATTATGTATTCTCATTTTGTCTGCTTGCAGTGGTGAAAGTGACCGTGTTGCTCCAGAACATATCCGACTTCAAAGAAATGAATGGAATCTACGGGGAATGTGAGACTTCTATTTTTACAAAAATCTTATACCTTGTAATCTTATCGTTTCTTTAAATTTATTAGATTTCAAAGAGAAATTTCCAGCAAGAATTGCATACGGAGTGGCCAACCTTCCAAGGGTATAAATTCTTATCAAAATTGGTAAAAAAAAAACATCAATGTAATTGCAATATCTACTTATTTAGGAAGGAGCTCTAATTGAGATTGACGCTGTCGCAATTGTTGGAGACATTGATGAAAATTGAGAATATACAATATACAAATTATATAATACAGAACTTGATAAGAACCTAATAAACATGATCTGATCTGTATTAAAATTTAATTTTTCCTGTGGCAATTAATATGGTCATTAGCATAATATCTGTATGACACTAATTGCTCCGTTGAAACAATTACAGTTTTGGACCAGTGATATTAACATTTCACCAAATTGTTTATCCATTTCAAGTAGTTCTATTAATTTATGATGAGCAATTTCCAATAAATTTTGGCGAAATCTGTTGCAAGCAAACCATTCTTGTTTAGCCATCAAAGCAATACTAATTAACATCCGAAAATTATGGCGTCAAAAAATTACAATTATCGGTGCTGTCTCAAGTCGCTACAACTCAGTAAAGGAATTGGAAAATTGGCAGACGAATCAGCAAACAAAATAAATTGGAATATTTTAAAAGAGGAAATAAGTCTTCCAGCACTTGTGTTGGACTATGAAAAATTTATTTACAACTTGAATTGGATGGAAGATTTTTTGAAGCAATTTGAGACAAAGAACAAAATTTTGATTGCCCCCCATGGAAAGACGACAATGATGCCTTCACTGTTTAAGGAAGTTTGCGGACGTCAGTCTTCTTGGGGGATGACGGTGGCATCAGCATCTCAAACCAAAGTGGCTCATACATTCGGCACTACTAATATTCTTATGGCAAATCAACTTGTAGGGAAACGAAATATGGAAATCGTATCGGAAATTATGAAGGACGATCCAGTTTTTGAATTTCTCTGTATCATCGACTCTGAAGAGAATGTGAATCAATTGGGACGTTTCTTTTCTGAGAGAAAGCAAACTTTAAAAGTTCTATTGGAATATGGTCCTCAAAATGGAAGAACTGGAGTAAGAAGCGTGGCACAAGAAAAAGAAATTATATCTGCACTCAAAACTTGGAATGAAACTATAAAACTTGTTGGCATTGAATTTTTTGAAGGAGTTTTGCAACTCGAAGAAGAGATCAGGAATTTTATTCAATTTGTCACTTCAAGAGCAAAATACTTGTTAAATTCTAGGGTATTTGATGTTGATGACATCTCTCATCCAGTAATTTTGACTGGATCTGGGTCCTCGTGGTTTGACATTGTTGCTGAAAAATTGACAGAATTTGTCAAAGAGAATGAGGAAACGTATCCTCTGCAAATCATCTTACGTCCAGGATGCTACATGATTCACGATGTAGGACTTTACCAAAACATTTCTTCTCGAATGCAAGCCAAGGGGCTTACAACTTTAAAACCAGCCCTCAAAATTTGGGCCTATGTTCAATCGATTCCAGAGAAAGATTTGGCAATTTTATCATTTGGGAAAAGAGACGGAGCCGATGACTGCGGATTTCCAAAACCAGCCTTTCACTTTCGACCGGGACCAGAAAAGGAAAGTCTACAATTCAATGTGGAAGCAAATAAAGAATGGACCGTTTTTCGAATGATGGATCAACATTCTTTCATGAGAATCAAGGAAAATGACGACATCGTCGTCGGAGACATTGTCGTTTTGGACATTAAACATCCTTGCACCACACTGGACAAATGGAGGAACATCTTGGTCATGGACAATGCATTGGACTGCAACGTTGTGGATGTTATTCCAACTTTCTTTTAAAACTTCTCTTGTCATATTCATATCCATGTATCATGTTGGAAAATAAAGCTATTGCATAGTATACAACTTTCTCCGGTCTCTGCGAGTGGTGGGGTAAAGTGGAAGTGGGCTAGCCTATGCCATGACCGGGCAGGGCTCTACTCTTCTTCGCGTCTCTTTTCTCAAAAACAAATTTCTACAAAAGATTTTCAAAAATTAATTATCGCCATAATTATAAATCCAACCCACTGCTCCTACTTATCTTTTCAAACCATTAAATTTAGGGAAACTAATTAATCAAGTTTGTATTTCCAAAAGTATTATCAAAAGCCGGTGATTACGTTAAACTTAAATTATAGTAAACTTTTAAAAAAGTATTAGATTTTGCCAAAAATACAAAATACCAGGGTTCATCATAAAATAGTGATTAATTTAGAGGAGCGTTTAATTATTAAAAATATAATATTTTGAAATGTCTTTGAGCACTTTTGGAGCCGCGCCCAGAATGGGCGGAGGTCCGCAGGGGACGCCGCCGCCTCCACGACAAGGACAACCAACTCCAAATCCCATGCAAATTCAAAAACTGTTGGACGAGAACGCCCAACTTATCCAAACGATTCAGGATTTTCAAAGTAAAGGAAAGGGACAAGAGTGTCTCCAGTATCAGCAGACGCTGCACAGGAATTTGGTTTATTTGGCTTCCCTAGCCGATGGAAATCAAAATATCCAGCAAATGCTTCCCGTAAAAAAAACATTTTTCATACATTTTTCAAATTAATTAGTGTAATTTATATTAATGTGTTGTTATTTTTTTTAGCCCCCTGGACAAGAACCACCTCCACCAATGCAACAACCAGGTCAGCAACAGCCTGGATATTATGGAAGACAAAATCAGCCCCCATCACAATATCCTTATGGAAGTTATCCTCCCGGTGGCCCTGGAGCACAACAGCAACAGCCACAACAAATGGGCGCTAGACCGGGTGGACCTAATCCATCTCAAGGACCTCCCCCTGGACCGCCTCCACAAAATCCCGCTTACCCCCCACAAGGTCAACCACCTAATCAACAAGCTGGAGGTCCTCAACCAGGCCAACAACAACATCCCCAATCTCAACCGCAATATTATGGACACGGACATCCGAATTATTCTCAGTATCCAAACCCTAATCAACCAAATCCTTATCCAAATCAACCACCTGCAGCCCCACCAACTTCTACGCCAGCCAGTTCTTCTCAGCAACAATATCCTCCGGTTTCAGGTTATCCCACTGCTGGGTCATCCAGTCCTTACCCTGGAGGAACTCCAAATGCTGGAGCTCAAAGTGGCTATCCTTCTCCTCAGAATCAACAAAATTATAATTATAATCCTAATCCATCTGCTGGGGGGCCATCTAATTATGGGGGTCAACAATATCCTCCACAGAATCAAGGATATCCTCAAAATCAAGGATACAATTATCCTCCTGCATCTCAACCTGCACAACAAGGACCTCCTGCGCCCGGATCTCAACAACAACAGCAACCTGGAGCTGCTCAGCCTGGAGCAGCTCCTTACCAACCTTATCAACAACAATATCAGGCAAGTTTTAGTTTTATGTAATGTGTTATAATGCAGGCTAATAATTATTTATTTATTTAGGGCTATGCTCCGCCATCTCAAAATTACCCTGGGACTTATGGGGGTGGCTATCGCGGAACTCCTCCAGGACAAGCTGGAGGTTATAATCCTCAGCAATCAGGATATAGTGGACAACCTCAACAGCCACCTCCTGCAAATTAAAGTGACAAACCATAATGATATTTGTGATGCATGCATATATATATAATACATGGCTTATTTCTCATTCCTTGCTTCGAAAAAATCCTGAACAAAGTGTTGTTTATTTTAAAAGTACTTTTGTTTTTTACCTGATAATAATGTACTTGGTTGTTGTACAGAATAGTCATAAATCTCTGAAAAAATATGATAATGATAATAATAACATGATAGCGATATTTTCAGCCAGAAATATATACCCAAATTGCTTTGGAATGGTAGACCTGCATCTGTAGTACCTGCCAAAAGTGGTTAGATGTGATCTCTTAATCGATAGTTGTTGACATATTTTATTTTAGCAATAGATTTTAAGTAATTAGATGCTGAAAAGAATAAAAAAACATTATTTTAGAGAGTTTAGATATTTTAGAAATTCGAAAACGTCATAGGACTTTACGGATGGCAGTATTACTTGGATGCCAACATAATTTAATCAAGAATCAATATCTTTAGTACCTTGGGTAGAAAAAGTGAAAGTAATTATGTGTGTAGATATTAGAATTTATTGTGACTCCCTTTGTTAATTATTATATAATTGTATTTGAAATACAGAAATTTAAAAAAAAAATGATTGAGGAATCAACGGTGTTTGCATTTTATATTACAACTTGTAATTAGCTCTTGGGCTATAATATGGCCTTTCAATGAAACCCGGCGACTTCATATATTTTGCTATTGCTGGCAACTTTTGAAAGTTGTCTCTCAGTGTCTTGAGATTAGGATAAGGATCCAAAATTTTTGCATCATAGGCAGTAAGGTGTTGAAGAAATTCGCACAACCAAAAATCCATATAAGTCAACTATTTAAAAAAAAATAATAAAATAAAAAGAAGAAACAATTATTATTTTACATTTTCGCCTGTGGACCACTTGTTATTTCCAACGAATTTAGAAATACGAGCCAGTCTTAATGGGTGTTCAATGTTAAATTGTTTGATTGATTCTTCAGTGTCTGCGTAAATTCTTCCAGCGAAAACCATGTACCTTTAAGTTCATAATTTAAGCCTTCAGCCATTTTATAGACCTTCAAATATTAAGCTACCCTCACCAGAAATCGTAAAGATAATTTTCCAGCATGTCAACTTTCAACTGTATCTCTGGAGTGAGACCAAGCAACTCTGGCTTGTACGTCCTAGCAATATACCGCATAACTGCTCTTGACTCCGAGACATGCTTTTCCCCATCAATAAGATAAGGGACCTTTTCAATTAATGCCATTAGTCACAAAATCTATATAATGCATCATGCAACAAAAAATGTGGTTACATTTGGGAACGGTAATTTTTCTGGGTACTGCGTTCGGATCATTTCATCCCTAATTTTTTGCCAGGGTAAATATTCAGAAGTCATTGGGATTCCCTCGGGCAAAGAAAAATTTCTCTCTTCATAGGGCAACTCCAAATATTGAAGAAGAAATCTCAGAGGATGAGCCAACTATACATTATCATATGAATGAGAAATGTATTTATATTTTTTTATTTTAGGAAATTAATAATAATTATCACGGACCCCACGATATTTCCAGTATCCCAATTCTATTTTGTTTGATGGCATGTTGCTGTTTAAAATTTTATTTTTATTCAGAATTTTTCCAGCAATCTGTTTGATGAGATGAATACCAGATTTTGACTAGTAACAATATCGGAGGCTAAATTATCTTGTATCTTCAATTCAAGGCCAACTGGGCAAAGCAAATTACAATCGAATTGCCATACAATTTTTTTATCACAGAATTATCTATATATAAGCATAGTTGATAGTTGTATAGATAATATAGATATGCTTGTCACAATTTTTCACAAATAACATAGCTTTAATCCATTGAAATTTATCTATTATTTTTCAGCATTCTTCCATACAAATTTTGCAGACGGTACGCCATATTTGATGTCAATGTTCCAAATTCCACATTGTTTAATGACTCTTCTCCGCTGAGACTTTTCCACGTATTCTGCTTCCTTCAGGCGAACATTTTCACAGACTAAAATAATTAATGACTAATTAATGACTAATAATTAATGACCAAAATAATGTAATAACTTTGTCGTTTTCCCTCAAGGCAATGATACATATCGAGGCAGTAATAATAAATGGCATCTCGGAATACAAAACTTAAATCCTCCATATCCCGTTTCATCCGGTTTTCTAGAAATGTATTAAAAATTTAAAGCTTGAAGTTACAAAACAGTTTTGAATATCTTTTACGGGCACATTGAAGAGAAAGTTCAACACAAGAACCACGAAAACTTTCTTCAAAGCTTTCTTGTAGGGAATTATATGGTAGGGAGAAAATCAAAAGCACTACAACAAAGAACATATTACTTATCTTTAGAATTAACAAGAATTGCATGCAGATAATAATAAATGGCAATAAAGAAGAATTGTTACATAAAATGACATTGGAATAAATAAGCCACTTTCCAAATTGTTCACCTTTCTGAAAACAATGAATCAACTTGTGACGAAACATTTCATATTAACACACGTGTTCTTTGTCCAAAATAAAGTTAAATTTGTTAGCCCTTTAATATGCACTAAATTATTGCTTTTATAATGTTTTATTACAAAGAAAAAGTTTCATTTATATAATGCCCATTTAAAAATTCAATGTCACGTTTTATAAAAGATGCCTTATACTTACAAACCTGTCATTGTCAAGATAGCTTGTTTTACATTGGCTAGCATTTTTTTGATAAATGCTCTTGTCCATTTCAAAACAACAAGCTTGAAAAAACCAAATATTTATATGTAGTTTTTATTTATTTTTACAGTGGAGAGTAAAATGAGATTATTATTGACACTTCATTTTGCATTCTCATTGTTTTCCATCTCTCAATCTGTTTTTCATCAAATATTTCCGGAGAATGGAGAATGTCTTTACCATTTCGTGCGTTTTGATGCTGAAGAGCCTCCGTTCTTTAGTTCAACATTTGATGGCATAAGACTTTTGACGCACATTAACCAAAGTAATACCTTGGAACGCTTTGACCTCAGACCCCATATTCTTCAGCAAGGATACAATTGCAGAGTTAAAGTTTTCACCACTTTGCTAATAAAACATGATTTTGACCAACTACTTTGGGCAGCCAAGTCATTACACAACATTAAAGAAAATCCAAACTACATTATTATCATATCACTTACTGGATCCTTTTCAAAACTGGAAGCAACAAATCAAAAGACAATCCTAAAAATATTTAGAGAATTTAGATCAATTCCAATAACATCAAAGCTTCTTATGCTGTTCGATTCTAACGCATTTATTGTGGATTATACAGCAAGACGCTTGAATCAACAATTGGTGTCAATTATAATCCCAACTCATTTGGAAGAGGTTGATTTACTTTGGTCACAAGTTTATAGTAACATGAAAGGTCTGTATGTGAATGTGCCCCTATTGCAAATGTATTATATGATGAGACGTTTCTTGAAAGTGGAGTGTAACCGTCTTGGAATTCACTTTGCAGGCAGCGAACGATTTTGCATGTTGAAAATACTGGAGTCCCATTTAAATTACACAATAATTGAAGATCCCATGATTTTATTGTCTCCTACTGCAAAATCCAAAGCCCTCGTTCATATAATTACAGGCCCTGTCTTTTCTACATTGGAACGACGAGAGAAAGTTCGTTTGGAGCGTCTTGAGGTTTTGCCTCTTGGGCAAACAATTATCCCTTTTGGTTTTGTCATTGTGATGGACAAATCGCACCTTGAGGTTAAAAATCCTCTGACTGCATTTGATAAAATGACTTGGATGTCTCTTTTAGCATCCGTTATCATTTTAGTATTTGCAATAACAGCAAACAAATTTTACTCTGGTTCTCAAGATCTCAAAATTAATACAGAGAAGAAACTAGAGTATTTTTCTCATGTCATGCTGGTAATTGTATCGGTAATGTTTGACCAATGTCCCAGTCACACATTTTCCAATTCCAATAAGATAAAAAATAGAAATCAGAGTTTAAGACAACTTTGGTTAATACGTCTTTTGCTTTTAATTTGGTTGTTTACTAATCTCGTTATTTGTGGAGGTTTTAAAGGAGTCTTCTTTTCATTTCTAACAAGCACCAGATTTCCAAATACACCCAAAACTTTATTGGAACTTATAGAAATGGACAACTTCCAATTGGTAGCTTTGGACAGCCTTCCAATCAAGGGTCCTGGAAGCCCTTGGACATGTCTATTCGATAACTTAATTTTCCAATATATTCAAAGCCTCCCTTCTAATGTCGACATTCTTTTATCTTCAAGAGCAAAATTATATCTCAAAGCTGCAAACAAAACGGTCCAGACTCTTAAACTAACTTATGGGAAAATAAAAGTTCTATATGACAATCACATCCCATTCAAGTCTGGACATGTAAATGACAAATTCAAAGACTTTGTAATTCCTCAAGATTTTGCAGCAATAAGTTCCAAAGAAGGAGTTTCTCATTTCCACAAACTAATGAAAATATCCGGACAACAATATCTAGCCCAATGTAAAGAGTTTGACCACTTTCTCTCAATAATAGAAACAATGGTGGTCACCCGAAATTTTTTCATTCAACCTTTCATCAAAGGACTGAGTTCATTAAAAGAATCTGGGATTTATGGAATTTGGGGGAAATACTATTCCACTCTTCAGCTAAATGGGGACGCATTCATGATGAATTGTTTGGAGAAGTTTAACAAAAGCGATGCCCAGCTGTGGCAGCATGACATTTGTACAAGTCCGGAAACAGGGGCGGAAGGGAGTCTTGAAGACAAGACGTACAGACCCAAAGAGAAGTCTCTTGTGCTGAACGAAGCACGCTCTTTGCCCCTCAAAATTGTCCACATCGTCTTCCTTGCTTTGGCCGTTGGTCTTGGAATCGGACTCATTTGCATTGTTGGAGAAATCCTTTCCATCCTCTTCTTCTCTGATCCAAGAAAGGGAAAGGAGGATGTCCACCGACGAAGGGATATTGAAATGCATGGAGTTAGTGACAAATTAAATCTTAGGCGTAGTTCAATAGCAGATGCTTCTAATATTGTATGGTAATGGAATAAAGTGTGATTATCATAGGATTATCAATGCATTAGCATAAAACGTATAAAGACTTTCTTCATGGAGAAAGTTTGAGCAAGCCGAAGCCTGGGTAATTTGAGACACTCGATGAAATCAAGCTCTATTCTGTTTATCCAGCAAAGCGAAGCAAAGCGAGGAAGTTTCTGGAAAATCGCAATAATTAAATAACTTTAATTTTTCGAGGTAAAGTTTTACAAAATTATGGTATTTCAACTGAGTTATTACTCAGTTATTGAATTCTAATTATTGTATTTTAAAAATCCTTGTTTCAGAATCGGTTTCTGGAATTGTCAAACGATAACAATTTATCGACATCATGAGTTCAATTTCCCCTGAAATGTTGACCACGGTCAAGGAATTTGTGGAACTTTTGAGGAAGGAGCCGGCTTTGATTTTTTCCTCCGACCTTAAATTCTTAAGGGAGTATCTATCGGCTATTGGAGCTCGGGTACACAATCAAAAAATACCCAACTATAACAATAATAAATGCTATTTTATTAATTGTTGTGTTATATTATCAATTGCATTTCAGCTTCCAAAAATGCCGGAGCCTGCAAGCAATGCCGGCGCTGGGGATTTTCCAAAAGCGGCCCCCAAAAAACCAGAGCCCAAGGCCGAGGAAGTTGTTGACGAAGAGATGGAAGAAGGGGAGCCTGAGGAACCTTTCCCAGAACTAGATCAGGAAGGGGTTGTTGGTAATTATTAGAAAGAAAAATAATATAGGGTTCAAAATCATACAAAGTTCTATTTACAGAGGCGGATGAGCTGGATTCAAATCAAGATATGGGAACGGATGCAGATCCATCAGAAGAGGCAATGGACAAGTCCAACGAGGTCAGGATGGAAGCTGTTGGTCTTTTTGGAGAGGGGAAATTTCAAGAGTGCATTGAAAAGTATACTGAAGCCATCAAACTGAATGGTCATGCCGCTGCACTCTTCGCCAAACGAGGTCAAGCGTATCTACGTCTTCAAAAGCCCAATGCATGTATTAAAGATTGCACCAAGGCGTTGGAATTGAATCCTGACTCTGCCGTGGCCTATAAATTTAGAGGACGAGCCCACAGGTACAAATTTTACTTTAAAAAAATGAAATGGGACATAACAAAATTTTAATTTGATCAATTTGATATAGACTCCTTGGGCATTATGAAGAAGCCAAATCCGATTTGGCTTTAGCTTGTAAAATTGATTTTGACGAACAGGCGGATGAATGGCTGAAAGAAGTGCAACCGAATGTAAGAAAACGTTTATTTTTTTTATTACTTTACATCTTTATTAAAGTCATTTTTCAGAAAATTTCATATTCACACAACCAAATATTTTTCAAGATATATATTTGTTTATCTTCATTGTCAATTTATCACTTACACAATTCAGGCACTACGCAAAACGCTTATAATTTTAAAATTATATGTATAACTAATTAACATTTATCACAACAGCCTGTAAATTGGTGGATAAGTTTCCCAATTTTTACAGTCAGTATATAATATTAATTATTATTATCATAAGGGTCTTATTTTCCTCACTTTACAACAATCAGTAAAATTCATCCAGAGTTGTATACTATAGAGTCTTAATTACAGGTTTGCTTTCTTTCTCCAATTTTGAAGTTTTTTTTTGTTACATGACACAAAATATCTCTTTTTGGTATTATAAGAAGATGAATGGAAATTGAATACATTATTTAACATGCTTATTGTAGTTCTTAAAATTGGCTACTCTACAACAAAATTTTGAAACTTATTAGTTATATCATATAAGTTATATGGTATTTCCAGTATGTCAATTATTACGGTACTAAATCAACTCTTTTAATTATTAACTTATTATTATTATTCTATATTCCAAAGTCTGAGTTTATCATGATTATTTTGTTGTCAAATTTTATTTTTTTGGAGAGTCTGCATTTGCAGCCTTTTGAGCTTGAGCAGTTAAAATGGCTTCCCTTTGTCTTCTGAATTTTCCGAGGAGTTCAGGTAGCTCGTATGCAATTGCAATATCCAGTTTATTAATTGGGCATCCTCGGAAATAGCCACAAGTTGAAGGGAGAGTTGGAAAGTTCCATAAATTGTTCAGTTTAAAGAAATCTTTGTATGTATCTGGATCCGGAAGATCATAACGAGAAATATTAGTTAAAGTAGAGAGTCCTTCATAAATGTGATAATTCTGTACAAAATAAGTTAAAGCATTAGGAGACACATCCATAATATTAAATTTGTCCGTTGCATTACCTGAGGATGATCAATAATATCATTAGACACCTTCTTTTTATCTCCAAAGAATGAACGGTGATTATGATAGGTATTTAGATAGCAGTCAACCATTTTTGCATGATTTCGCACTCTTACTGCAAATCTACGAGCAGCTGCAATTCTTGTTTCCACTTGTTTTTCAACTCCAGCTCGAATATCTTTCAAAAAATTGTGTTCGTGAGTAGTGAGTAAAGCTTTTGGCGAATCGGGTTGAAGAGGATGATCCCAAAGGCTAGCAGCATACCTGTGGGACATTTTATTTTATTAATAAATTATTAATTTAGGGAAAACAAGTGAAAGTTGTTACATGACGGGAGGCTCTGCACTTGACATCAAAGGACTAATGTTCCATACGAGCATTGCTTGAACTCGGAGTAGTTCATCTGGTGTCACGGTGTCGGCCTTGTTTAGGACAATTCGAACTTGACTTTCACGTCCCTATATATTTAGATATTAGGCATTTTTTATTTTTATTTTTATTATAAAATTTATATACCTTGAGCTGATCCAAAATAGCTTCAGTTTCTGGTCCAATATCCAACTTTGCTGGGTCATAGACAAGAAATAATACATCTGCCCGATCGATAAACCATTGGCAAGCATCATTAAAGGGGAAGCTTCTTTCCACTTGTTTTCGTACTTCTAAAATTCCAGGGATTTCTACAATGTTAACCTGTATATTTAAAGAGAAATATCATCATTATTAGCAAGAGGGAAATGAGTTATTTATTTAGTAGTTATGTATTTGCTTTGTGTTGTTGGAATTCTGAACGTTGTCCGCCCAATAGGCTACTGGAGGCTAATATTAATAATCCAGCTATTCAGTAACCCATCAGGTGGACACCATCCAAGAAGTTGTTCCTTCTTCTCCAGATCCTGCTGCATGATATCAAGGGTTTATATTTAACGATTAATTACCTTTTCAAGCAACCTGTTGGGCAATTTCTGTCCACGGCTATTTGCAGAAACATAAATTTTGAAAAAGGAAAAGAAAATGCTTAAACTCTTAATACTCACAGTCGGTCCAAAAAAGACTGTCCAAATTTTTGCAATCCAGAGAAAGTCCAGTCAGCAGCAAGTTGAGTTCCATCCAAAACTTCTGCCTCTTTTCCATACATCATGATGTTAAATTGAGCTGGAGATGGGTCAGCCCCTGTATTTTTTTTTAAGAAAACAAACATTTAATTTAGATGCTTATATCTTTTACCATGTAATTTAAAACATTACCTGTCCTGAGAGCATGTTCATCATGTTGAATGTCTAAAAGCCAATTGATAATGGTTGATTTTCCTCCAGACCATGGTCCCATAAATACTACCAAAGGTTTAGAGAAGATTTCTGGATCTGTTAATATATGTATATATGTAGAATATTATATAATTTATTTGGTTTGATATAAAATGCATACCTGCAAAATGCCGGTTGCTTAAATCACGGTACTTGTACAAGGTTTCGAGTGGTTTAACTGCGTTTTCGTAAATTCGTTTGAGCTCTTTGAGAGTAATTTGTGTGGCCTGGTTTAATAGTGTAAATGTGTTTTTCGTTCTATCTGAATCGTCCAGCCCCAAAATTTCCGTTACATGATCTCGAGATCGAGGGATATAAGGCTCAACTGCATCCTCTTCGTCTTCTTCAGATTCTTCTGCGGATTTTTCTTCCGATTCGTCCTCCTCGGATTTTACTTCCTCTTCTCCAGATTTGTCTTCACCAGTTTCAGATTTTTCTGAATCATTTTCTCCAGACTTGTCTTCCTCCTTTGTGTCCTCGTTCTCTCCAGATTTTTCTTCAGATTCTTCTCCATCAACTTTCTTTTCCTCTTCTGATTTGCCTTCTTCTTTGGACTGTTCCTCACTCTCGCCACTTACATCGGCCGTATTATCGGATGTTGCTGGAAATTGAAAGTGAATTTGAGTGAATTTAAAAATACGGGAACAAAAAAAATAGCTAAGAATAAATGTACTAGTGTCTTCGGAGGTATCTTTATCTTCTTGTGCTTCTTGCTCTTCTTGGGTTTCTGAAGACTGGGATTCGTCAGCGTTGTCGGCCACATTATCTGAAAGGGTTCCGTCTGATTCTGCTTTTTCACCCGATTCTCTCGAATCTTCTTGAGATTGTCCATCAACTGCTGTTTCATCTATATATTTAAAAGCGACACAAAAAGCAATAAATGGTAATTAGTTAATAGTCTACGGGATTATTGCGGGGTTAATAAGCTGAGAGCATACCTTACCTTCTGCTTTTTCTTCCCCACCAACTTCTTCTTTTGAGTCATCTGCTTCCGTCTCTTCCTTGCTTTCACCTTCCTCATTAGATTGGTCTCCTTCATTTTCCTTTGAATCATCCTCTTTAGTGTCCTCTTCTCCACTCTTTACTTCTTCTTCCTTGGTATCATCATCATTTTCCTCTGACTTGGAATCAGTATCACCTTCCGTTTCATTTTTCTCTATAAAACATTAAGTGCATGCATTTTCTCTTCTAATCTTAGTGCACTTGCAAAGCTTATTGTTACTATTACTTTTACAATACATGGAAGCGTTCATATATTTTTAAATGTCGATTGTTGTTGCGGCTTACCTTCGGATTCGTTGCTGCTGTTGTCGTCTTCTTTTGATTCCTCTTTGCCATCCCCTTCTTCCGAGTCCTCTTTCCCCGCGTCTTCTACTTGGCCCTCTTTTGAATCTTTGTCATCGTCATCTTCTTTGCTGGTATCGTCCGTTTCTGATTTATTTCCGTCGTCCTCTCCAGAGTCTTTTCCATCTTCAGAGCTATGAACACTTTCGGTTGTACTAGAACTACTTTCTCCAGTAGAGCCACTTCCAGTCTTTAATGCCGCATCTACATATGGCTTGCATTGGTCGAATGATGGCTTTGGTTCTATGGATTGAACCCCTTCCCCTGAACGAATGGAATTAAAATGAGACGAGTTGAGCTTACGATGTAACTAGTTACATATACACCCATACGTTAGTTGTAAAATATTTGCTTTACCTTTCAAGCTTTAACATGAATTAATATTCAATTTAAGAAATGAAAATTTTTCTTGAAGCATGAAAAAAGTTGAATTATTCAAACGTTATTTGATTTATAAATATGAGGAGAAAGTTCAAATACTTTATGATGTACTTAACGTTTTTTAGTAGCTAGAGCCATTTTTTTGAGTAAAAGTTTGGTATGTAAATGGGCTATCACGCTTCAATGAATGATTGGAATGCAGATGTGAGTAGAAATTCTTATATTTATAGTAAAAAAGAAAGAAATTGGGTTCGGGAGAAAAGTGGAAATTGTGGTGGTGCATCTTCCTTAAGTATTTGACCAAATGTAAAAAAAAAAGCGTAATGAATGACTTTCTTTTTATTAAAAAATGAACGAGTCTGTAGATAAAAAAAGACGTTTACGTCTATAAATGTCTATAATTTTATGAGCTCAAAACTCGCGTTAATTATTATTATGAGGCTGTTCATCTTTGACATTTATTAATATTATCTATTAATAATAATTATTATTAATTTTTCCGGAATTTGTCTATGTAGGTTTCTGCTACAAGATCAATGCAAAATTATTGCAAACATTAAAACGAGATGTGATTTTGGCCTAGTTGGCTTGAGGCCATGCATGCACGAACAAGAGAAACTTGTCTCATGTTTTTCACAGCTTCATATTATTTGTGCATTTGTAATTTAAATAGTCTCAATAGTAAGTCACGGACAAATAAACCAACCGGCTGGATGCTGACTCTACAGCAGCTTTCTTTTCTAAACAGTTAACTTTAACCAGCAACAGTATTTAGAAATTAAATGAATGTCTATTGATACAGTTAGTAGTTGCAAGTTGTGTATTTTTTATATAAGAATTGGACAGATATGTGTGGGGCAGGTGCCCTTTTATTTCTGTCCTGTTCTGCTATTCTGAATTTAAGAAGGAGGTGTATTCCTATTAAAATAGTAGAAGGTTAAGATAAAAGTTAAATTTTTCGTTGGTTTAGTTTTATAGTATAACTAATATCTGTTTCAATGTGTGGGAAACCCTGATGCTATTTTGGTTCAGTCAGATCTCTATTTTGGGTATCGGTACGTACCGGAAAATCTTCAGGCTTGGTGCATATCTTACATTACAATCTCACAATTTGGAGCATTTTAAACTAAAGAGAGATCCAGTGTCAGAGATTGGCAAATATTATTGGCTGTAATGTTTGGTGAGATCATGCTTTTACTTTTTCATCTTTTAGCAGGCGTAGACAAATTTATACTAGGTAATTCTAATATTACAACTCCTTGTGACGTACTTGTCACTCTACTCTTAGACAATTCACATCTCAGAGAGACCCATGACGTCCAAAATTCATATTGTGGGTTGAGATGGAAAACTTTTTAGGAAAGTCTCTCAAGAATAATTTGTTTTCATTTATCCAGGGCTTTTGGCAAATAATGTATCTCAGTACTCTTCTATGAAAATATGTGTATGTGATCTGTCTGTAAATCTGTCTATATCATGTTTGTGGGTTGTTGCTTTTTCCAGAGGGAGAGAAAGCTAGTTAATTTGTTTGATGGAAACTGAAGGAGACCTGACATATTTTTACCTTATTTTGGCACTTTTTATATGTATGTATATATGTTAAAGATTCTCTCGTTCATTCAATTATTCATAAGGCAAAGGCCAATAGTGGAAATAAACAAGGTGTTACGTTGAGACATTATTTATATGGTTGAAATCTGAGGTTGGCAGATTTCTGGATTTCCTAGATAGAATGTATTCGAAATGAAGCATCCGAGTTTGGGGAGACATGTCAAGTCAATTTGCTGTCTTATTAAGGTGTAATGGTTTCTGACAATGGTATTGTCTAAAGAAGGATGAGATGGATAAAATTATATACCTCAAGACTTTCTCTGTTCATGTTATAATTAGGAAATTCTGCTAGCTAATATATATAGTTCAAATGCTCGCTTGTTCTTCCAAATACATTGAGATTAAATAATTGAATTGTAAAAGAAGAAGAAATGACTTAATGAATTCAGTTTTACCTGACACTGGTGTGAGGAAATGGTAGGTAATTAAGGAACCAAATAACAATAAAACCCAAACTGCTCTCATTTTCACTAATTTGGTTAATTGGACTTAATTTCACAGCCACATGTAAAATGATTGATTAAATAATTCGCCTAATTAAGGAGAAAATTTGATTGGGATGATTTGACCACCACTTTATATGTATGTCAGTCGGCCAGTTTCAAGTGATATTGTTTTGAAACCGAGTGTCCGACAGACAAAATGTGGGCGAAAATTGAGGAGGCGACGGGACAAGTCTAAAGGAACTCTAGGCGAGTTCTATGCTTGTATATGGACGGTTCAGATGACGGGCTGGGACTGAAAATGGTCTTCATTATCCGGGTAGCCGATATTACCTCTTGTGTGTGCATCTTTCCTTCCTTTTGCTTTCTTTGCTCATGTTTTTGGGGCTCTGTTGTGGATAAGAATTAGGGATCTTATTTTCCATTCGGTCTTAACTCATGCCGGTTTCATTAGATTAGTTATTATTATTGCTAAAAGAATATTGCACGTTATGCTACTCTTGGCTTATCCTCTGTTCGGTATTTTATCATTGGCTGTGTGTTGTGTCAGTCTCGTTTCTGAGATGAAAGTGTTTTTTGGCGTGGTTTGCTTGTAAGCTTTAAACTTTCCATTTACATCATGCACTGCAGGAGTGCTAAATCTTCGTTGAGATGAAAGTAAGTGGCAAATGCTTTTGTCACATGGCCAAAGTCACAGTTTTAGATCAGTAGACCATTATACCACACACCAAATTTATATGCTTCCTAAGCGTCATCTTTATAATTCAGTACCACAGTAAGAAAACTATGTGCTGAATTTAGTGAGCGATTAAAAATAAAATCATCATTAGCATCCACCACAAAATTAGTTTCATCAAATCTTGTACTTTGACCTCTTATATCTTTTTACTATTAAAAAACAAAAATGATAATATTATGTTATTAATTTAATTTCAGGCTCGCAAAGTTGAAGAATGGAGAATTCGTAAAAAATTTCGCGATGAAGAGCGAGACATTAAAGAACGAAAAGCGAGGGCTCAGGAACGTGCACGAGCTCATGCTGAAAGAGCATCACGCCATGATGAGGAAGGACCTTCTGCTGACGATTTTATGGGTGGCTTGGGAAATATGTTCAATGATCCTGAAATTGTCGAACTCTTGTCAGACCCAGGTATTAGAAATTTTAATTTAGAATACGATAGTTCTTTATTACAATTTTTTGTACATGTTTGTCTTGTTATTTACAGAGGTATCAGCGGCGTTTGCAGACATAAATCAGAATCCTGCAAATTTATTGAAACACACCGGTAATCCAAAGGTAATCACATATTATTATTGTATTGCTGTCACATTGTTGTTGTATTGCTAATACTCTCGTAAAATTAGGTTATGCAGTTAATTATGCTGCTGCAAAAGAAAATGGGTGGCGGGGGTCTAGGGGGAGGCTTCCCAGGAGGTATGGGAGGAGGGGCTCCAGGTGGGTTTCCTGGAGGAATGCCATTTGGAGGGGGGATGCCTGATTTTGGAGAAAGCACACCACCTCCCACTCACTCGGCTCCAAAGGACGATTTGGATTAATTATTGCTTCTTTCATTTTTTTCTAACTATATCATTATGAAATATTGAGCAAGAACACTGTATTGCCCTAAAAATTTAGCTGCCATGAGATTGTTTCAATTTAGAAATACATACAAGTGTGTAGCGAATAGATTAATAGAATAAGAAAATAGTTAAGTTGGAGATTGAAGGCTGTGTGTCTGGTCAATTAATAATGTCGAGCTAATTTCTGAAAACCATATTTTCATTGTTCTTGTTTTCATAATATAATACATCCGTTGTGTTAAGAAAGACAGTTTACTTGTTGAATAAAGTATAGTTTAATTTTTGTGTAACTTTTACAATTCATTATTTGAAAATTGATGTTGATTCTGAATTTTTCTATACCACCACTTTTGATTTTTGCTATCCGTACATGGCTTCATTGCAAGTTTCATGTTTTCAGATATTGTTAGACAAGTATTTGACGTCGGATGGTGAAAATTTTGTTTCTGTTTCAAATAATAAACACAAGTTAATATTATTTTTGCTGAGAAAGTATTGCAATAATTTTATTACTTGTGTGTATTTCCACATTTGATTCCCACGCTGACCATGACACTTGAAAACCAAAATGGGTCCTCCAAAATAATCAGCACAAAGATGGCTTCTTCCGAGTTCGTCATTTTCATTCAAAATGAATTCCTGATTTCCGGAGAACCCATGACACTCAAACAAAGAAACTGCCGAGCCTTCCAGTAACCGTGCATCTAAGCACAAGTTTGGGCTTCCAACATTTCTCACCTTAAAATAATACATTGTAGTCACAATATTATGTAAAAAAACAAATATCTGTTGTAACTGGATATCAATAATTATTTTTAAAATATACCTCTCCTAAATTGTATAAATCAGGTAAATCTTCTTTTGAAACTGGAGATGACTTTGGGTTTACTTCATGACTTGACTTGGTTGCTTGTTCTGAAGATGTTGAAATTTGCTTCAAAAAATTGGCTTCATTTATATCTGATTTTTCAACAGAGTATTCACTGTGCATTCCAGTTTCCTTTTTTGTGTGAAATTGTTTCATGTTTTGTTGTTGTTGAGATATTCTCAACTTGTGATTAACTTCCTTGAATGTTTTTGTACCTTCAATTTTAACATTTTTATTGAAATGAACGGAATGTTTTTCCAATGATGATATTTCTTTGGACATTTCTTCTGTTGATATTATTAGTTCTGACGAAGAAATATTTTGATGGGATGGATAATACGACCTATTGTTTCTGGCCGTTAAATTTACTAAATCTTTGTGCAAACTGTTATAAAAAAGATCAAATGGATCTATATTGTTTAAAAAAAAGTAAGCAGGCAATGAAAATAAAAATAAAGAAATAATTAAAACTATTAAAAATTTATGACGATTATTCCTCCCTAATGATGCTACTTTTTCATTAATATCTGGCTGACTTTCTGTATCTGAAGAATCGGACATTATAGAAAGACCTTACAATCAGATTAGCTACACGTATTTATGTTAAAATTTAGAGATGCTCTCACTATAATATGCCTATTAGTACAGACGCAATGCAAAAATGAAGAGTGATTGTATGAGACCTTATTTTGAATTCAATGAAAATTTCTATTGTTTTTCATCAAATGGCATTGACTTGTTCAGGTTAATTGCATTGTTAATTAAGTATCATATTTTTTTATTATCAAGTTTATTTATGACGCAAGAATGATATTTTTTAATGCGTTATGAACAAGATTGACTTCAAATTGCCATTTTTGACTCAACTTTCCTTGACATGTTTTCATCTCCAATTTCAAAGAGGATTTATTCAGTGTGAGACACAATTCGGATTCGGAATGGACAATTGTTCCCGTCTGAAAAAATCAGTCTTATACGTCTAAAATGAACAAATTGTAAACAAATACATCTGCATGATGTTCCCACTGTTGGTTTCCCACTCCCCCATGACACGGTAACAAAGCTATACTTTCTCCCCCAAAGTAATCCAGACATTTCTGCTCGTTACGTATTTCTCCATCAATTGTAAAATACCAAAACTGTTACATTAGACTCTTGTTATATTGTATCATGTTTGCGGAGATCAAAGTTATATTTTTACTTGGTTTCCTTTCATGTTGTGACATTGCCAATACAAATCTGGAGTTTTGGAGCTACTACTTTTACCTTCATGCGAATCGAGACAGAATGCTAGCCCATTGGCCTGTTGATCAAGATTCCTTAACTATCCCATTTTCAGGAAACAAAGATTAAATTTTTGACATTTACAAAGGATTATCGAGTAATTGTAATTATTGTAAACCTCTCCAAAAGCGACAGAAGACTTAGGATTAAAGACATCAGGAACAATATTGTTCATATACCAATCGAATGACGAGCAATTAAGTTCCCGTTTAAGTTCAAGCCGGTTTTGGATGTCTCCATACGTTGTTGCATCCTACGCAAAAATGATTTACATATTTACTTATGGAAAATTACACAAAGTTATTTGATTAATATGTACTTTGTATTTTGGTTCTCGGTGAAAGTAAAACATGGCATAATCCTCAAACCACACAGCAGCCAGTCTTGCATTATTTCTCTTCACTGATTCCCTAGAATAAACAGCACGAACTCTTTCCAAATGTGCTACGTGGCTGCATGGCAAAATTTCTATTCTTCCTCCACACATCCATGCCTTATATGTATTTATTAAATTAAATTAATAACTAATATGTAATATTAAATTAACAATAGTTGATCACCTTGATTGAAAGTTCAATGTTTTCTCCTCCCCAAATTTCAAACCCTTCATCATATTTTCCCAAGTAGTCAAAAAAATCTTTGTGAATGGAGAAAAAGCCTCCAGACATGATGGGACTTGGAATAGGATCTGCAGGCGTTTTTATCTCATCCTTCACTCTCTTTGGTATTGGTCTGAACGTAAACTAGAGTACAAGTAAAAGCTGACGGTCAATAATAAAGCTTTTAATAATCCCTAGCACACAACAAAGAAGAAAGCTTGCCATTAAATCTGCCCATTTAAATCCACCAACTGATTCAACAGGCTTATTTTTGGTAAAATTCACAGAAAACGTCATTGCATCTATATAATTCATCACAGGCACGGCTATTGTCTTCCAACTTTTTGTAACGGTACTTAACAATGGTTCCAGCCAACCTAATTATCAGTCGATTAATATGCAAATACATTTGAGCAAAATGAAATACCTTTTTGAGCTTCAATATGCGAATCAAGAAATGTGAGTATTGGAGCGTGAGCAAGAACAGCTCCAATTAATCGGCATCTTATTAAACCTTCTCTTTTAGGGAGTCGAAATAACTTGACTTTCTCCAAATGTTGGATTGCAATGTTCAGCTTTTCTTTTAGCTCATCTAAAAATATATTTATTTTATTGACCGATTTTTTTTACTTTGAGAATATACCATGTGTTGAGAAATCGTCAATTAAAATAATTTCAGCTATCAAATGTGATTGATAGTTATTATTTATTATCGAGTAAATTGTTCGAAGAAGAACCGACAACGCCTCGTTGTAAAAACATATAATAATTGATGTTGGGAGCATTATTGAAGCCAGACGATTTGGAGCAAAGCACCTGCAAATAAAATAGCTATATTATAAACATAACTTGTTCTTTATTGATTGAAATATTTTTACCAATCATTTCGGGTATCAGGTAGCTTTCTTTGAATAGGAATTATATCTGAGACATACTTGTTGTACCCATATTTTGCAAATCCTTTTTCAACTTCTAATTTTATCTGGTTTGTTGGGTTTTCTAAAATTACAGGTTTGCCCATATCTCCAGGAATGGCAAGACTTTTGTATTTTGTCCTGTTTTTAAAAATATTTGAAATTTCTTCATCATCTCCAAATCTTTCAATGAAGCTTTGTTCATCGTAGAAATGAACGAGATCTAGATTTTGATCACCAAAAAAAGAAATGCGCAATCCACCATCACTTTTGTCATCTAAAAAATGAGAATAGATTGAAACAGAAAAGAAATAAGTTAAAATGGAAAATGTTTGAAATATTGCTCTCATAGTTGAAAACAAAACGTGTATATTTCTCTTGTGGCTAATCAATAGTTTGTTAGGTCAAAATTGAAAGTTTCAAACTATGGACATTACATGAATGGACAATTCATGTTTATATATTTATTTTATTTTAATGGTCTTACTTTTTCCTCTTGTGATATTGAAACTATTGAAAGAAACGTACATTATTTGTAATATGACTGTTTGTTTATTTATATTTACAAGCCTTTGGTATAATTTAACACTATATAGCTTCAACTTAAAAAAATATTTGGGTTTAAATTTTTTGAATTTTCATCGCTAAACACTTTAAATTTCCATCTCTGAGTAATTCTTCCTTCACATCTTCCCATTGTTAATAAATCTCGTCTATCCATTGTCAAGCAAAGATTTGAAAGATTATGTATTAAAAATCCATCCTATTTTATTGTTAACGAAATTGCTATATTTTTTTTTGGAAAATCGGCATTTTACTTGATACCTCATCGTCATATTTCCAAAGTTGATTTCCCAATAAACGGTGACAAGGATGCATTTTGACTTGAGATCCTCCTGAGTAGTCCAAACAGAGCTCATCTCTTTTCATTTCTCCTGTGCTTGTGTAAAACCAAAACTAATGCGGAAAGAGAAAGTGTTATGATGGACGATTAGGATTTTTCAAATAAGCTAAACTTGCCTGATTTCCTCCTTAAATTTAATTGACAATTTATTTTAATGGTGGATTTTATTTAATTGTATTATTAAATATACCTTGACCATGACAAGGCCAAACAAATGCTGGCTTGTTTAATCCGTCCATTTTAGAAGATTTCGCATCAAGGCACACGGTCCCTCCAAAAGCTTGATTTCTAACCTGGAAAAATTAATTACAAAAGTTATTATGGGTTATTTGAATAGTTTGTATTTAAGCATTTCACCTCTCCTTGTGCGACTGCAGATTTTGGATTAAATTTATCCGGGGTTATATTTGTCATATACCACTCAAAAGGTTTGCAATTCAATTTTCTTTTCAAAGCTATTCTTGATTCTATATTTCCATAATCCACCTAAAATTTCATATTTAGTCGTTATTTAATATTAATTTTGTTTATATATAAATTTTTTGACTATACTTTAAAATCCCCATTTCTCAAAAAGTAATATGGTGCATAATCGTCCAACCAAACTGCTGCCAATCTCGCGAGGTTTCGATGCAAAGAATAATTGCCCTTTGATTTGTGAGCGTAGGGGGAACTAATTAATATAAATAATCGTATATCTAAATAAAGCAATTTTATAAAAAAAAAAGCTAAAACCGTTTTCTGTAGACATGACCAACATGAGAACATGGCAAAATTTCCAGACGCCCTCCACACATCCAAGTCTTTTCTTACATATTAAAGTCAACGATATTAATAAAATTCATACACATAATATTAAATTGTAATATTGGCATAATAATATATGTATTATACCTTAAAACTTAGCTCAAGATTCTCTGCACCCCAAATATCATATTCTTGATCATATTGGCCAAGATGTTCCCAGAAATCTTTATGGATAGAAAATAAGCCCCCAGCCATTGTTGGCGATGGAACTGGATCTGCAGGCGTTTTCAAAATGCGCAAAACATCATCTCGAGCTTGAGTCCATTCAAACTGCTCAATTTAATTAATCTTTTCGAAAAAAACAACAAGAAAAGAATGATTTGAATTACTCACAAGCATATCAAAATTAAATCCTCCAACAATGGTTACTGATCTTTCTGGCACTTTAAATTCAAATGTATTTTCGTCTATTATATCAATCACTGGGCAAACAACGGCATTTGTGTTTCTTGTAATCCTATCAGATATCGGTTGATACCAACCTAAACAAATTATATTAATGGTTTTATCCTCTCTAAATTGTTTGAAAATTACAACCTTCAGTAACTTCTATGTGAGAATCGAGGAAAGTAAGAATAGAGCTTGTCGCATGTGATGCTCCTGTTAATTAAAATTATTTAAATGTATATAAATAATTATTTTCAAACATTTTGCAAAATACCTAACATGCGAGCTCTTATCAGTCCCTCACGTCTATAATTAAATAAATTATCATAATTACCATAAGTATATTTGTTAAACTTACTTCTGTGCTCTTATAAGTTTTACTTTCTCCAATGTTGCAACATATTTCTCAAGCTTTTCGCCTAAATGGTCTAGATCCGAATAGTCATCAACCAATATTATTTCTTTGAGCCTGATTAAAAATTTAAAAAAGAAAACACGATATACAATTACATTGTCAACATGTGTAAATTGCAGGAATTACAAGTCAGGAGGAGTTCTATCCAGAATTGAATGAATTGAACGGAGCAAAACGGACCACGCTTCGTTGAAAAAGCAACTAAAGACACAATAAAATAAAACAAAACAAACAAATAAATAAAAACACCTTACATAATGATTGATGTGGGAAGCATTTCTGATTCCTTAATGTACAAATTGGGCTTTTTGCACCTGGAATATGTTTACAATTTTCATGAAATTTTATTTACAGATTAAACTATTATTTACCAAGTATTGCGGTAATCAGGTAAACTTCGATGGATTCTTATCATGTCCGAAACGTATTCATTAAACGAATTTCTTTGATAGCCTTTATCAATAAGTATTTTTTGTTGTTCCGTAGGATTTTTAATTACAACAGGAGTCCCGAATTCTCCAGGAATGTCATTCTTTTCTAATTCTACTCTAAACACATTTTCAATTCCAAAAACAGGGGCTGGTTTTAACTGGTCCAGTTCTTTACTTTTAACTGAATGTTGTTCTGTTGCAAATACACATTTAATATGTAAAAATTGTATACAAAGAAAAACCCCTGTTAGGCAAGATAAGCATGGCATGATGCATTAAAAAATATGCAAATGACCATTTTCATTTGGTTTACAATGTATACATTCATTTGTTTGTTCTAATTAATAACTTTCTCTGTTGCTTCCTTAAACAAATTTTATGACTTTCAATTCCATTCAATATGCATTAACGAGAAAACGTTGTGAATGTTGGGAAAAGTAAACATGTTTGGAATGTACTCAAAATAAAAAGGTTGAGTTAAAATTAGATTTGGGTAATTCCATATTAATTTAAAGATTAAAAGATAATGTCATAATTTTTTTACTATATATGCATATATCTAAGATTACAAACAATAAGCATTTTGAAAAACTTTCTTTCTCTTATTGTTCCAAAAGCATGGCTAAAGAAAAAGCATTGCAGATGTAGACTATGCGGTATTTCGCAACTTGTTTCGCATAAAGCACTTTTCGCTTATCGTCGTACTTTTGAGTTACATCGATCTGGTTAAAGCCATTTCAAACCAGTAAAATCCAGGCAGCTTTGCAGCAAAAAGTTTGCAGTAGGACGGACAATAACATAACACGAATTTACAGTAAGTTTAACCCTGCAGCTAAAAATCGGGTTCAGTAAACTTTAGAGACATTGAAAGAGCAACAAGCTTTGCAGAATTTGTGCGTGAGTACCACGCACGTATGTAATTATTTATTTATTTGCACGCATCCTAGTTTCAAGAGTCTGCTTCATTTGAGAATAGCAAACTCTAACTCTGCACAATTGCACAGGTAAAAGGTAAAAAAAAATCTCATAGCTAGCAAAAGCTGAAATAGGAGAGGAAGGGCCTTTGTTACTTGATTCTAATCCTATTTCCATCCATCCATGAATACAAACTCACAGTTTCTCTCTTGACGTCAACCGCTATTGATCATACCAAATTTTCTCTGGAACCTAACAACATTTTGCATGGTTTTCCACACATGCAATAAAGTGCTTTAGTGTCGCATAACGAAAACAAGTAAGTCATCAAAGACATCTCATTACCTAGCAGAGTCCAGTTTGCATTTTATATGAAGCTTAAATACATTTTAGACTTGTCAGAATGTAATTTTATCTTATTATTTAAATAAAATTGTTATCTTTCTTTGGTAAATACTCCAGTTACTCCAGTTAGTCGGTTAAATAGTGTGAGAGATTATGTTATAAAATATAGTGTTTAGGGGTATAATTTATATATTTACGTGCTAGAATGCAATAGACATCAATTTGATAGCTTTAATCGTTTAGACTCCTGTGAAAAGGACGGGATTAAATAATAAGTAATGAAATAAATCCAGCCATAACCAAGTACATTGACACAATTTCCATGAGAAGAACCACAACCGGTTCATCCATCCATACAACTAACAAAACAGAAGGTTATCAAGTTGGGATCGATCTGGTCTTAGTTCTTCTTGAGGTCTGCAATAACTTATTTGCATATGTATTTAGTGTCTGTGCGAGTTAAGCGTGGAATGGTTGATAAAGTCTGGAGGCATAATATCATCACAACCCTTTATCATTTCATGTCACATTTATACATAATCCATTCTGTCTTTGAAGTAATACATGTAAAATTTATCTGTGAAGCAGAAGCCCAAGAGAATCTCTTCTGATCCGCTTTTGTCAGTGTCTCACATAATTTTCCATAACTCATAGTAATAGGGATTTCTTAATCCAGTTATTATATCAATAAGTATTTGAATATGTATACATTTCTTCAACATATCAAATAACGCAATTAATTACTGCTACTAACTTATACTATCTTGCAACATTCTTTCTTAGTTCATATCATTCCTCAATCAACTGGATACTATAAGTGATTCTTTAAAGACTTGACTTTGGAATTGGATCGTGAAGAGTAGGCCGGGTGTATTCTGAGCTCGTTTTTACAATTTTTTGTACATTTTTCGCAGCTAAGTGAGCCATTTTAAAATGGGGAAGGAAAATGAGAGCAATGGGAAAAACTACACTGGCTATGATTCAAGTTTTTCTACATATTTATGGAATCGTGAAACGAAGGAATTTTTTGGAAGAACTGGAGTTGCGTGGGGTAAGTCTCTTATACGAAATGAGCACACAGATCAAATAATTCTAACTTATTTATTTTTTAAATAGCAAAGTTGACGATCTTCTATATAATATTTTACATAGCACTGGCAGCCTTTGCTGGTCTTTGCTATCATTTATTTTCCTACACTTTATATGAAAATCGTCCAAAATGGATTTTAAAAGAAAGCTTGATTGGAGCAAACCCTGGGCTGGGTAAGAAATCATATACTTATTATGTACGTTTATTTAATAATAAACATTTTATTTAATTATGCGTTACTTAATTAGGATATCGGCCGATGCCAGATCCAGATGCCAACGCGGATTCAACGTTGATTTGGTATCACATGGATAAAAAAACCGAAATTGATTTTTGGTCAAAACAATTGGAAAAATACGTGGATGGTAATTATATGTCTTCATAAAATAAATTAATTTGGCAATACATTTAATTTACATGCGTGTTTATTTATTTAGCTACCGAAAACAGTCAGGCAACTGACTGCTCAAATGGGAAAAAGGCAACCGAAACCGACAGTTGCAGAGTCGACATAAGTGACATGAAAAATTGCACTAAAGCCAACAAGTTTGGGTACAATGTAGGCGAACCATGTATGTAATTACTTTTATATTATTTTGTAAATATTTGGAATCTTATATACATATCCTATTATTTTATTCAAGGCATTTTACTGAAATTGAACAAGGTATAAGATAATTTGAGATAATTGACAATGCGATTTATAAACATAATAAGTAATATTATTTCAGATATTGGGATGGGACCCTGATGTTTATGGAATTAACAAGGAAGGGAATGTGGACATGAATTTGTTGAATGAAGAACTTGATGAACAACAAAAAAATAATAAAATGCCAGATGAACTAAAAGCTTATATTTTGGCAGGAGTAAAAAAAGCTTCAAACAAAAAAGTATATAGAAAGATTTTATTTCTCCTTCAAACTAATAATTGTTGTTATAAATATGCCGTATAGGAATTCTTGTCTACCGTTTGGATTTCTTGTGAGGGAGAACAGAGACCTGATCAAGAAAATCTTGGAAATTTGCAATACTACCCTGCTCATGGACTTCAGGGAAAATATTTTCCATACAACAACCAACAAGATTATCAATCTCCATTCATCTTCGTTCAGCTAACCAATCCACAACGTACGTAACAAATATTAGACTAATCGCTAAATTAGTTCAATTATCAGCATGTAAATTATGTTGACAATTTAGGTGGAGTTTTGTTGAACATTGAATGCAAAGCTTGGGCAAGGAATATTGATCATGATCGTATTAACCGTCAAGGTTCCGTCCATTTTGAGTAAGTAACTTGGCTAATGCTTATACATAACGTACATGTGCATTGTCTGTTGCTGATTCATTTATTGTTGTTTTCCAGAGTTTTGATCGATGGACAAAAGTCAAAATCTCTAAGAAATGCCAGAGAATTTTAATTAAAAAAAAAAAAATCTTTCACCACCTTTTCAAACCGTGATTTACAAAACCAATGATGCAATTGTTATGATTTTAAAGATTTTTAAGCATGATTATTAAATTGCTGATTATATTTAGATCTAGAACCAATACTCAATAAAATTTACCCTATTCACAATTTTGCATAGTTTTTATGACTCAATCTAACAATTGGACAGAGTTTGATAATCTTATCGCTGTTTGTAATATATGTGGCACGACATAATTTTAACATTTATCGTGAGTTTAATTAGCAGGCACTAAACAAATCGATTTCAATTATCTGTTCAGGACTAATCAAAACGAACAGACATGGACATGACATACATCATATGTATTATGTATACATAAACCTTGGCTAAAAACGAATCGTGCTTTTGTTTTTATATGTTTATTTTAATTTTATTTATATCACATAATAATACAAGAGAAAAGAAGAAATGTGTGACTTATTTCAAATGCTATATTTACAATGTTAATGAGTAAATTACATCATCAAAAGATGAACTGCAAATTTAACAGTGGCCACCAAAAGAGCTAAAAGTCCAATCATTCCGTAGCCTCCTCTCAACCTGTCAAAATGAATTATAATGTGAAAATTCTTTCAACTAGATATCCAAATAATTAATTTTATAAAGTAATAATAATTACCTATTTTCCGGCTTCCCTGTGTAGTAGCCTTTTGCATAAGAAATCCGTCCTGCAATGAACACCAATCCTACAAAAAATATTGCATTTATATAAAGATTTGCCAATAATATTATTATAATTATTAAAAACACGTTTCCTACCTGCCAAAGATGAGAAAATTGGCATCTCGAGTCCTCCAATTAATAATAACAACAAAAAGGTCGGATAGCCTTCCAATGTGTTCAAATGTGCTCTGAAATATAGATAAATTATAATTGATGAGAATATTATTATATTGATATAGTATTGCTTCCAATAATTACATTGACGTTTACCTTTGGTAGCAGTTGAAGTGTCCATTTTCAGAATACATTTGAGGGTATGGAACCTTAAATTCCTTTCTGGCTTTCCCAACCTGAAATAATGGAGCGGATTAAGCCATGTCAAAGATATTTTTTTTGCATTTTCATACCTTAATTGCCAACCACATTATCAGAAATGCAGAAAGCACTGCCACCAAAACGACATACCCATATTCTTTTGGCAACGCAAGTGCCACCAAATTGCTACCTTTAGACAATGCAGACCCCCCAAAAATGCAATCAATTATAGACATTTTTATATACAATGTATTTATATTTGACGAGAAGTAGTGTGACTGGACTTTTCTATCCAAAATCGACTACAGAAATGGTTTGCAGTTTGGTTTGGTTTTGGTTTTTACTTATATACATTGGAACCGGGAATCAAGGTCGTAGGGAAAGGAATGACTGGCATTTTTAGGCATATCTCATGGTATATTATTACTATTGACCAATAATATATTAGTTGTACACGTCAAGTTTCTCGTGTATGTTTTGGGCATATAATTTATTGTTTAAAGTTTGGATAAAACATTATATACCCACAATTGCAATGCTAAAAGTACAAGCAACAAGTTTCCTCCAGGCTTATAAAGATATATGGATTCCATTATTTTTACCCACCAATTAAGAAATAAATGCTGCATCATTCTGAATCATTTGCTTGGTCACATGAATTTAAAAAAACATTTGTTAAATAGTGACGAAATCGTCGGTTACTTGAATGCTGTAATAATATAACTAACTAACTTGACTCCTTTTCCTAATTCCCATGAAAATTTTCGCATACCCTACATTTTAATGCCAACGTTTTAATGCAACGCAAACAAAATTTATGAAGATTATGCATTTCTTTAGTGTAAATTACAGAATCGCCGGATCTAATTGGATTTTACAGTGAGCGTGAAATATTATAACTTTTATCCCTTTTGTTGACCCAGTCTTAAAGAAATGAGAGTTTTGATCTCGCTGAAAAACACACAACAATGTGGTTAAATTTTTCATTTATTATTTGCATATGCAAAAGCTTATGGGATTAGATAAAATCTGAATGAATTAAAATAGTATCTTTTGTGTTTTGTGTGATTTCAACAAATGCAATTCTAACCAGATTTGGTGACTGCAGGGCAAATTCACATATGAAAGTATTTGATTCAAATTCATGATTCAAATTTAATGTAAATTAGTGAAAGTTTTTTTTTTAAAGTGCAAGCAGAAAGAAAATAAAAAAAGATGAACAGTCAATGATAGATGCAGGTGTGCAACAATTTATTAAACATTTGTGGAAAGATCAACAAACTTTAACTTGAAATATATATATTTTTTTCCAATTAAGACAAATTGAAAATTGGTTGCTTGCACTAGATATTCAAAAGCCGTATTAAATTTAAATTGTATTTGGGTTAATTTTGTTAAATGAAGTTTACAATGGATAAATAATTTGACTTAATTTGAACAAAACTAAATAATTTAGCACATATCCAAAGACTGCGGTATAATGGTGTTTAAAGTTGCATACCAACTTATTTTTATCCGCCTTGTAGGTATAAAACCGTAAAACTAAATAATTTCTGCTGGTAAGTTTGTTTCAGCCAAAACAAATTATCAGAAAAAATTGTTTTCAGTTATATAATGGCCAGTATGGCCACCCTGCATATCTGTCTAAAACGAACAACAATGTGATTTTAATTAAATATGGAATGAATGTTTTATTAATAAGAACCGCAAAGAATGATATTTTTATGTAGCACGATCCTAAATTATGGTCATAAAGATCATTTCCAAACTCATAAATAAATGTGATGATAATAAATAATTAACTAATCCAACTAAGTAGAGACAGAAACCATTAAGATGCTTAACACATTAGTCTCATTTTCTGTGCAGTCTACAAACTCATTCCCCGTGAAAGCAACTTCTTCACCTTAAATGGTTAAACACATTCAACATTTTAAATTAGCGTGGACTAGAAACAAATAAATAAAATGTGTTGCAGGGAGGGATCAAAATTTGAGAGATTATGAACACAACGTTTGTATGCAATTGATGTTTGTATCGGCACTCTTTTCTTTCTTTACCTTATAACATGATTACCATTATAAGCTTGAGTTTAAGAAAAGATGAGACTTTGAGATGCGATAAGAGTTGCTTTGGCACACCATCAAAAACACTCTCCTGCCCCATATTATAACAAACAGTGAAATAGCGTTATAATAATTTTCAAATTCTTATTGTTGTATGTATTTGACTCATTGATACAAAATTTATTGAGCTATGATATACCTCATTGTGCTAAAAGTCATGATGACCACTTGCCAAAAAATACCTCATAATTTTTTTACTAAAGTACGTGCAAGTATTATCTAACGTTTTTGGCAATCATCCTCGTCTGATGAGTTGACCTCTGAGTCAACTTCTGGGTTTGATCTGGTTTCCAAAATATTTGTGAATGCTGAATTTGGTAATGAAAATAGGGCACAAGGATGAAATGCCTTTCGCTTGAAAATGTTTTCTGTTTCAAAATGGGATATGTAACAAATAAGTATATATGTTTGATAAATTTTGATTAAAGTATAAGTATTCAAAAATTCTGGTTTTAAATTGTTATTCAGGCAAGGTCATCTCGGAGGCGAGGGTGTTTCTGATCAAGTAATTAAGGGAGACTGGTTCTTCTCCAATGTACCGTTTTCATTTTGGGGACACGGAAATCATGATAAATTCTTCGTAGGACAAACAAGTTGCTTCTGTTTCCCGTTATTACATAGCATCATCAGACAACAGGGCGAGGCCGAAGATTTTTTTTTTTAAATTTATCAAAAACATTCACAACGTTTGCAGTAAAAACTATTTTATTTTTATATAGTCATTTTGAAACATGTAAACTATAAATTTGGAAATCTCATTCAAAACAAACTTGCAGAATCGTCTGATTGACTTTTTTTACCTTTCATAAATAAGATATGTGGTTAACAATAATTGACTTGTAGTAAGTATTTGTAGTGATAATATCACTGTGATATAAGCAAATAAGATTTTGGTAAACTCATGAAACAACAACTGTTTTTTTGAGTAGGCACATCTCGTCAGATTGGTTTATCAGCATTCTGCAGAATGGCTTTAAATCTCAAGAATGTCCTAAATTATTTTATAATAACTGGGCATTTGACCTTTAACGCCTCTATGCTTTTCAGAATATAGTTTGTAGATGAGAAAATAATTTGAAATTGACATAAAATTTAGTTTTTCTTTTTTTATTCAAAAATTGCATTTTATATATTTTTCATATAATAACATTCACACATTGTGGTATAAATAAATGTCCTTCTTCCCCCGTCTATGGCTGAAAATTATAAGTTCTCTGCATGCTACGCAAATTCAAGTAATAAATAATAACAGTGTATTCCATAAAACTTTCTCCTTAACAGAAAATTAGGAAAACATTTTGAAACAAAAACAAAATGGAGAAAAACAAATGATATGAATCAATGAGTATTTTTTTTAAACTCGTTTTGGTCTAAATGCAGATTTCTCTGACGTGAACAAGTTATAAACTAATGAGAAATTTACCATTTTTTTTTGAAAATTGCAGAAAATTTTACAATCTCAATTAACAAATAAATATAGACACCTACTTGCTCCCATTGTGCGACTGTCAGGGTTTACAGCAGGCTTGATAGAGAAAGAGAGAGAAATGTAGCAGATATCCCCAGTAATAGTATAGTTGCAAAATGAGACGAAAAAGTTGAGACTTTTTGGTTATTGAAAAAATTTCTGTTGAGGAAAAATGATAATTTTGATGAGACTGTTCGAGAAACTGACTTATACAATCTAGCTGTTATTCTTACAGTCAAGCCGATTTATGGAGAAAGTATTTATTGTTGTTGTTGAACGCTATTCATGATCCTTTGATGCGTGGTTTTGTCCATGGCATCAGCAGGGGAAAATGATCTCGTGTCGTAGCTTCCACCAGTCGCAGGATAACCACCAACAGAGTTATCAGAATATCCCATTCGGTCCCATCCCCACCCTTCGTCACCTTTTCCACTTCCGCCCCAGAAATACCTTCAAGTAAAAGGTTCACTTTTGAGTAGCTCTTAAAAGTTTAAATCTAAAAAAAAATTGTACCAGCATCCGAGGACTACAAGAGGAATCAAAACCAATGGAACTAAAAGCATCCATTCCTCTCCTTGGAAAAGCTCTTGTCCATTTGTCTCATGGTACACGACGTGTCCATGTCCATCGGACGCATGACCTCCGCCCTGACCACCTCCTCCGTGACCCCCACCTCCGTGTTTATCACCACGCTCTTGACCTCTAACTAAGTCTGCTCTAGATTCGGGTCCAGATTCAGAATTGGAGGACTTGGCAGCATAACTAAGTGTGACTAAAACTCCGAAAAGAGCTACTAACAAAACTGATTTCATTTTTATTTAATTTGTTAAACTTTTTAAAGCACAAAACCCAATGATGGTCGAGAGTACACTTTTCACGTCAAGCTCGTTTAAGGAAGGAAGACTGACTGACAAAGGCTGTGATGCAAAGAAAAAATTTGAAATAATAAAGCTTAACAACAGCAAGCAAGTCGGATAACTGACTGAAGAATATTTGGATCAGTACCTAACCTTAAAACCCAGAAACGGAAACGCAAAAATTATGCGAACCAACCGGTTTAAAGATATTGGGTTGGAGTTGAATCGGACCTTTTCCTTGCATGGCCACTGAACTATGTATACAAAAGTCAAGTGCAAGGTAAGCAAATGTGCACATCCCTCTACACGTAATACTTCATTTTTATTTCATTAATTTTACACCCATTATGCAGTATTTAGACAAGCTTTACCAACATTTCACAAGCTTCGTTAACTTCCTTATTAAAACGTTCCCTTTGCGCAAATATCTATCTACTTGACTCATATATAGATCACTGGGATTCGTACAATAGTACTTGCACTTGAGATTTAAAAACTGAAATACACAGCTCGACTTTTAATTTAAAACTTTTTGATTCATGCAAGGCAAAAAATAATGCAGTGTTGCACATTCCATCCGAATATTTGTGTGTTAAATCGTGGACTCTGTCAGATGTAATAATAATTATTATCGTTTTGCTTTTTTTTTTCGAAGAAAAGGCTGAATTGTTAAGTGCTGTGAAAATCTGTACAGCCATAAAAATATTTTGTCTACTCATTAATTCCAAAATTCCTTTACAATTGAAAATGCAATTAAATCCAAATCCTGTAGTATTAATCCCAAAATCTTAATGCTCCCTTGAATAAGCGTTGTCTACATATTCACATTTATATGCACTTTTTAATAAAAGGTGAAAGTAAGCTTATGAATGAATCAAATCCATTTGCACCAAGTTTCAAGTATGTAACAATTTATCAATGAACTTGAACCAAAAAAAAACTGAAATGGTCGGTCGTAAATTTAAAAAAAAATAACGTTAATCAGTCAAAAGGACATTTTTATTATTCAGGATTTTAAACTTTCAATTATTAAATTTTGAAATAATCCTTTTTCATATTGCTACTTTAAATGGTTTAATTTAAATTACTTTCTACTTCATTCCATTGAGATAATTTGCGATGTTTGTTTCCTCTTAATATAGATAGCTGCATACATAATCTGTGCGTAAGCTCGAAGGAAGTTTTTGTAATTTTACTTCATAAACCAATTGCATGCTTAATTTTTTTTGACAATGCCAAATTGGCATCTGATTTCTCATATTCATTCAAATATTAGTAGCCATTAGATGAATGAAGAATATAGATCTACAACACTTATGTATATACGATTTACTTTATTTATGGCACGCGCAAAAAGAATTTGTTTCAATATAATAATGTCGTTTTTTTTTGTTTACATAAATATAAATTGGTAGCAAATTCTTCTGTTTTTCCAGCAACTTTCAAAGCACTGTATATACAATAATTTAAGTTTGAGTTATTGAGAAGTTTCCACTTTAGCTTTCACTTTGCACGCGTTAGTATTGGGCTTGCTCTCCTCTGCAAAGGAACATAAAAAATGTTATTTCCCTAATTAATTTTGTATTATACTTTTTATAAACCATACCTTTCAATGCTTGTTAGAACGCGATGGGTCAAATCATTCAGACTCCTTTGTCCTGTGGCAGCCACGGTTTGTTCCACTTGAGGTTGAACAGGAGCAGCTTGTGGTTGTGGCGCAGATTCTTCTGCAGCCCAACCCGCACCTCCGGATACCACTGGGGCTGCCCAGCCGGAAGGAGCTGCTGCCCAACCCCCTTGTCCTTGCCAACCGCCCCAACCCCCTCCCTGGGCGCCACCTCCAAATCCTATTTTTGGAGGTCCGCTAAAATTAAAAAAAAAATGCATTAATATGCAAACCGTTGTTTGTCAATATATTGGCATTTTAACTATGTATCTGTATCTGTCTACTTACCTTCTTAATGTATTGTAAGCCGAAACCCAGAGGACAAGAATAAAGATAATTGAGATTGGTAGTGCCAAGAATACTGCTGGAGGCCCAGACCAAAATTCAGAGGCACTGCCCCACCCCCCACGCGCCACGGATGTGTCTGGTTTAAGAGGAATTTCCACATGATCGTTTTTATGTGGAATGTTTGCAGAAGATACTGATAGCACACAAGCTCCCAGAGCCAGTAGTAAAATCAAGAATTTCATTTTGTATATATTGAAATGCAGACTGGACCCCTTAAATCTGAAAGTTTACAAGATATGAGAAAAGTTTCAATAGTTGATTGTCGGAACTAAATCAAACAGACTTCTGACCACTGTATTATTGAGGGTCAGGTTTTGGGATATGTTCGTTGACTTGGTAGGTGAGTGACTGATTGAACTTTTACAAGACCAAAGTTATCGAACAAGGAGACGGATAAAACTGTAAAACAACATTACCTGTTATGCACGCCACGGTACAATCATTCGTGGGGAAGACAAAAATCTCACTGAAAAAATTTGGATCGACCCCAACCTTAAAACCTACAAAATAAATGTAAAATTTTTGACGGAACCGGTTTGAATTTGTTGCGATTTCTATTCAATAACAATGAAATGAACAATCGTTAATCGTCAACGTACCACCAACACATGTGTAATTCTTAAAGTCGACATCATCTTGAGATGACTTTGTTCATATGCATTCACATGTGGTGGACGAATGACGTCGAAATGTAGTATCGAGTTGTACTATAGTGGATACACAAAACTGGCCTGTATTTAACTTTTTTTGAAAGAAAAAAAGATTAAATTCATCCGAGACAAATTGATTTGCAATATTTTGTTCATTGTTTTTTTTCAAATGATAATCCCAGAATTAATACCACTTTTTATTACCAAACTATATTACTTTTAAAGCAGAATTTCTTTTCATTATTGAAATCAAGTATTTACAAGAATTATCAGATGCATGCATTAAATGTATTATAATACTTTGAAAATGTATTCATTTATTTGGATTAAAGTTTATACATTTAAAAAACCTTCAGAGCAGTGTACATGTAGCCCGAGTCAGGGAATTGTATCTCTTTGAAAGTAATTATCATCTCAAAACATGTTTTACGTCAATTACGTCCATAAAAATTCGATGGAATGAAAAATATTTTTTTGTTACCATACCACATTTTTTGCGATTCCGTATTCCTATCTGAATATTTTTTCATGAAATCGGTTTGAATAAATAAATATCGATCAAAAGCATCGTTATAAACTATTTTCAGTCAAATTCGGCCGAATTATAGCCTTTTTGTATATTACCGATTTTTAAAATTTTCCAACCCCCACCATTTCCAAACGGGTTGACCGATTTTGCCCATCTTCGAACTCGATTCCTAAATTGACC
>JAQIXN010000274.1:0-48449 GCA_034698145.1 Proisotoma minuta
CAGATTTTCAGTCAAATAAAATCTAGTTTAAGCAAGCACTTGTTTCGAGCGGTCACTTATTTGTGGGGATCATAATCAAGCGTTTCTGAGGGAAGTCGAAGAAGCTCAAAGCACCAAAAGCCAAAGGCCGAGTCCAGGAGTCGAGTCGTAAGGTTAAGTCAGGTTGCTAAGTAAGGATAATCATCCGATAAGGTAGTTAAAGCATTCGAATAGTGCTAATAGTCAGTTAAGAAGGCCGAGGGTCTTTTCAATATTCTTTAAAGAGTGTCCCCAGATGAGTGGAAAATGAACAATCATCAACTTCGTTCTGGAGCCGAGTATGCTCACAACACAGCGACAATGATGAAATCTGAAGCCCGAGGTTGTATAGAAGAAGCAGCCAAAGACTCAATACGTAGAAACACAGACACAAACAAAGACATTGAAGATCGTCTTAAGGATATAGACACTTGGATAAACAATGAGAAAAGCGAGTTAAAATTTAATATTAATCAAACTCACGAGCTAATGGAGCTAAAAGAACGGTTGGAAGTGATGCTTAAGGTTATATTACTAGATTTAGATTACTTTAATAAGTAAATATATATACCGCTTGTAAAATAAAATAATTACTCTGTTTTCAATTAACTATAGTCTATTGAAACGCCACTTGAGATTGCCCAAGAGAATATGCTCTCGAGAGAAAGTAGACAAGGAGCTGAATTGGTTCATGACGAAGTAGAAGAATCCTTGTTAAAAGAAGTAAACATGTTTTATACATCTAATATATTGTTAATAATCATTTATTTAGTAAAAATTTACTTCCTACTGTGGTACAGATTGAAACAATTCGAAAGAATTACGATAAATTATTAGAGGAAATGGATCGAATAAATCAACAACTCACTCGCCTAAGAGCAGCAAGACACGAAATTGAGATGGATATTGTGAACAAAGAAGAAGCTAAAAGGACAGATGAGTAAATGCGTAAAATTGATGTAAAACGTAACGTAAAATATAATTGTTAAACAGATGTGTAAAATTACTTTCCAAACTTTCTACTGAAATTGGTGGAATAGAAGCTGTAAATGGAACCATGACGTATGTTTACATAAATATATATTTTTTCTTTAATGTGAACGTTTTTTAAAAAAAATTAATCTTATTTTACTTTTCAGAAATAGTTCTCCTTTAACATGGTCTTTGAACAGGTGAGAAAGAAGTAAAAATTTAAAAGTAAAATTAAAATTTAAACTGATAATAAACTATGTTATAGTCAGAATCTGATTCAAAAATCTCTTGAAGAACGAAACCTGGCCCAGGTTTTGTACACGGAAGTAAGTCGTAGCATGATTGGATGTGCTGATGAATGTTTCAACGTTTGGTATGAGACAAACGCAAGTTTCAGTACAAGAATTTCTGAAATTTTGTCTGCAAAGCAGGTATGTCTTATTTTTATAACTCTCAAACCAAAAGCAATAATTATTTCGTCTGCAGAATTTGGAAAAACAACTTGGAAAAATTAAGTTGGACATTGACAGTTTGAATCGGCATATTTCAAGCGTTAAAAAGGCTTTGGATGATAAAATCCCCATTCTGAAGGTTAACTATTAAATTGTACACTTTTGACTAGTTTTTTTATATTAAAAATAAACATTTCAATTTTAAAGCTGGCTCAAGCAAGATTAGAAAAACGGAAACAAAGGCCTGGAGTAGAATTATGCCGTGACAAACCAATGATGGCCCTGTATCAAGAAATTCATGCATTGAAACAAGCTATTGAACAATTTGAGCAATTAAACATGCAACTGGAAGAGACAATGGGGCAATTGATGAATACCAAAGGTGCTTTGGAGCTTGACATTCGAATGAAGGATGTTGCACTGTTTGTAGACCGAGAAAAATGTTTATCTTTGCGTCATAATTTTCCAATTTCGACATTTAAAGAGACGCGTTATCCCAAACAGATTGGATCCAATGGTTTGTCCGATTCACGGATTCTAAGATAAATAATAATTATCCTTAAGAATATACATTCGCATGGTTGTTACCATTAGTCGTTAGTTGTAGTGTATTATTTAGAAAACGCAATAAAAATGTTGGAGAATGCTTTGTTCGTTTTTATATAATATTATGTACATACATAAATATTGTATTTCATTCTTTTCCGCCCCCTTGCAAATTAATCTTATCAAGCGAAATGACGTTTATCATTGAGATAATAATGACATTCACTGCTATCATCATATATTCGTAGGTGCAAAAATAATCGACTTATTTACAATTAGCGAATTATAATTTACAGTTTCAAAACCTTAGCCATGTCAAACGTTGCTGTCATAATCGTATTAGTGGTTGTATTTATAGCTGCTGGCCTTGGAGTGGTATGTACATGGTCTTGGTGGAAACGGGTAAATATATTTTGCATGTTTAGGGAAAATTAAAGGTCTTGTAGAAATAATGATAATAATAATGGGAAACATTTTGTAGCAATTTCGTCAATGTCTCAATCACAATAATGACCCTCCTCCAGTGCCCGAAGCTATTTGGGGAGGATCCCCGACATTTGACCAGCTAGACCCTTCTGCCTTAGGGCGACGACATGCGAGTGGGGATGTCACAATTGATCCATTGCCTACATTAAATCAGCTCAATGTGGATTCAAGAGAAAGTTTTGAGTTGAGACGAACCTTTCCAGGGATTGTGCCACAAGGAGGCGAATCAAGTATTTTTGCTCATGACTGGTTTCGTAAGCACTAAGTTGAAATCATCATACATGTAATCAAATAAACCAGTTTTAAAACAAATGTTGACTTTATCAGACCAACCCTTTGAGAACTTTCCAAGAAGCAATTTAGAGTATATTAGAGTTTTGGGGAAAGGATGGTTTGGGAAAGTTATTGAAGCTGAAGCAAAAAATATTTCACCCATATCCATGGTCAAACGTGTCGTTGTGAACCAAATGCGTGATGATGCCAATGACAGAGAGCAAATGAAATTTTTGAACCAATGCAGAGTATATCGAGACTCCGAGCATGGGAATATTTTAAAATTACTTGGGTTTGCTGTGGATAGTGTTCCTTACATAACTATATTTGAGTATTGGCCCCTTGGGGACGTGAAAGGATATTTAATTACAAAAGAAAAGTCTGGAGAGGCGGCACCATTAGTCAATCAAGGCGTGATTGCAAGAATGGCGATAGGTATATATGTTTTGTCATATATGATTTGACTTAGTATATTATTATACTACTCAACTACTCTAAAATCTAATAAAATAACCTATAGACATTGGCAAAGGACTGGATTATCTTCATACTTCCGGCTTCATCCATGAAGATTTGTCAGGTAAATGATCATAAAGAAAAAAAATAACTAATAACTGGAATCAAGTAATAAACTTTTCATTATTTGTAGCTCGTAATTGTCTTGTCTGTAATGTTGCTGGAAAGGTGATTGTAGGCGATTACGGATTGTCGCATAATAAATACCCAAAAGACTATTATAAAATATCAAATTCGACAATCCCAATTCGATGGTCGGCTCCTGAATCCTATGAATTTAAGGAAGGGACTTGCAACCCTCAAACGGTACAACTATTTCAAACATAATAATAATTAATAACCTTTTTTATATGTTTCTCAAATAACGTAGATGACAATATTTGCAAATATTTGGTCATACGGGGTTTTGCTTTGGGAGTTGTATGAATTTGGAAAGACGCCTTATTCTCCGATGACGGATGAGCAAGTTATTTCTAAAGTCTTGGTTTCCAAATCATATCTTATGGAACCACCCAATTTTCCCTACGTTCAACGCTCAACCAAAGACCGTCTGTACAAGTTAATGCTCTCTTGTTGGAGTAATATTCCTGAAAATCGCCCAACAATCCCACAAATTTTGGAAGTTTTATCTACTCATTGATTTAGATTAAATGTTATACATTTTCGTATATTTAAATACAAATTATTATAATAAAAACAATATCAGAGTTGATGATTGCATTATTTCAAGCCTTGAAATTCAAGGCAAGCAAAAGTAACAAGTAACCGTGAGAAAAGTGAGACAGTCGACTTTTCCAAGTTTTGGAAGTGTGGGAGAAAGTAGAAATAGTCGATTGATTTTTGTCACCTTCATTTGGCAATGATCAAGGACCTTGACTTTAAAAGCTATATATCAAGTGTCAGCGAAAAATAATTTTTTACATATGCATTTCATAAAATAATTAAAATTAATCCTCCCTATACTACAGAATAAGACAGGGTATTAGTCATATTACGCAATTTCCACAGGTAAATGGTTGAATATTGAATATGCAGTTATCTTGGGCTAAAATTTGATGCTAATTGTTCAAAATTTCTTTGTAGGAGAATTTGCAATAAGACAAAATGAAATTCGAATTGAGCGAATTTTGTCCCCCAAATCAGACATTAATTCCCCATTTTTTGTCTGACAAAGGGGTTTCGCCATGTTTTGCCGACACGGTCATATCTTCGTCAAGTGTCCTCTACGTCATCTTGTTCGGATCAATGCAATTTCTTTTGTATAAACGATATTCCATGCCCGTGCAACATTACGCATTGCCATTTTCGCAGTTGTATGGCCTTCAGGTGGTTATAATAAATAAATACGATTTAAAAAAAATGAGATGATAATGAATTTCCTGCTGCAGGTGGTATTGAACGGAAGCATATCAGTTATTTACCTGTTGCAACTTATGGTCGAAATGCTCGTCTTCAAACCCGGGATAATGTATGGCTACCACATATTGAACATTTTGCAAGCAGCAATTGTTTGGCCGATGGTGCTGATGTTAATTGTTTGGGAGAGAAAATATATGCTACCAACCCCTCCGTCTAGAGGTCATGGGATAATTCTGCTGATTTTTTGGACCGGAATGTTTGCAGCACAGAATTTAATGTTCCTCAACCTCAAGAGTCCTGAGTGGTTCTTTGGGCTCAAAAATTTCCACGATATCGTCTACTTTTGCTTGTTTCTTGCAAGGTACCTGAGCATTGCGAGCATATTCTTTCTTGGATTGAAAGCTCCTGGGATTCCTTCAATAAGACATAGTGAAAGCTTTCAACGGTTACACCCACAAGGAGAAGACGAAACTAATTCTAGTCCGGAGCCTCCATTCCGCAACCTTTGGAAAAAAATGAAAATGCTGACTCCTTTCATTTGGCCTACCAAAAATGTTTTGCTGCAGCTATTTGTATGCTTATCAGTGATACTTTTGGTGCTTGGAAGAATAACAAATATCTTTGTTCCTTTATACAGCAAGAAAATTGGTAAAAAACGGTTTCGATATGTTTCTAAAAATTATCTTAAACAGCAGGTTTGTGATAATCTTAATCTGTTTTTGCAGTGGACAGCATGACACTATATTCGAATACATCTGTAAATTCTTATGGATACACATCAATCAGTGTTGGCCCTACGACGTTGCAATTTCGATGGGATTTTGTTTTGATTTATGTGGCTTTGAAAGTAGTGCAGGGCGGAGGGGCAGGAGGAACGGGTTTGCTAAACAATTTGCGAAGTATTTTATGGATTAGTGTTGAACAATACACTACACGAGAAGTTCAGGTCAAATTCTTTGAACATCTCCATCAACTTTCATTGAGGTGGCATTTACAAAGAAAAACTGGAGAAGTATTATATTTTTTTCGTTATAATCTATATTACAGTAACTTGGCATAGATCATGTAAACTATTGTAAACTAAGTAGTGTACTTGGGCCCCTCAGCCCCTGACTCAGGGGCGAGTTTCCGAGGGTGAGTTGGAATGAAACTAATGGAAGAAAAAAGTTCATTTAAGACAATTTTCTAGTTTCATGTACATGATCTATGAAACGTAACTGATTATTTTTGTCAGACTGATCATCATATATTATTATGGTGTCTCATTCACATTAATTGTTCTCTAGGTTTTAAGATCTATGGACAGAGGAACCGACAGCATCAATAATATCTTGAATTATTTGCTGTTTAGCATATTTCCAACTATTGCCGACATCATAATCGCGATCGTGTATTTCAGCATGTTTTTTTCGTGGTACTTTGGTTTTATCGTCTTTGTGACAATGATACTTTACCTCGCTGCTACATTCATCGTCACTGAATGGCGAACAAAATTTAGGAGAACCATGAATCAAGCTGACAATGAACAAAGACAACAAGCTATAGACTCTCTTTTAAACTTTGAAACTGTGAAATATTATGCGAATGAAAAATATGAAACAGATCGCTATGCTTCATCAATTCTAAAGTATCAAAAAGAAGAATGGAAAGTGACCGCATCTGTGGCTTTCCTGAATTTTCTCCAGTTGATCATCATCAATGCTGGACTATTATTGGGATCCCTTCTTTGCGTGAAACAAGTTGTGAATCATGAAGGTCTAACGGTAGGGGATTATGTATTGTTTACAGCGTACCTGATGCAGGTAAGCATAAGCATAAGCTTAATGTGTGCCGTAAACTTACTGTACTATATCTTATGTACCTTATTTTTTCTGCAGCTCTACGCTCCACTAAATTATTTTGGAACATACTACAGGTATATTTTAATTCTGATTTAATTTTTGGAAAAATTAAAATTGTTTTATTTCACTATAGAATGCTACAAAAGTGCTTTATAGACATGGAGAATATGATTGACCTGTTTAAAGAAAGTTCTGAAATAAATGACGATGCTAATGCAAAGGAATTGGTTGTATCCAACGGAGTGATCGAATTCCGTAATGTTTGCTTTAGCTATGTCCCCGAAAAACCTGTTTTAAATAACGTCAGCTTTGTGGTACCAGCGGGACAGTCAGTGGCATTAGTTGGACCTTCAGGCGAAGGGAAATCCACAATAGTCAGGCTTTTGTTTCGATTTTATGATCCTACGTCAGGAGATATATTCGTTGATGGACAAAGCATTAAATCTGTTACTCAACTTTCACTTAGGAAGGCTGTGGGAGTGGTACCTCAGGTAGGTTTTCCAAAGAATGTTATTTTTTTTTTATAATTAACCGTTTGTTTTGTTTTGTTACAGGATACGGTGCTATATTACTATATTACGGAACAATTATATTTTATTGCTCACCTAAATTAATAATTATCCAAATTATTTATCTAGGTATTATTCAATGATTCGATTAAGTATAACATTCTTTATGGGAAAATTGGGGCCGAGGACGAGCTCGTATTTAAAGCTGCAGAAGGTGCTAGTATTCACGAAAAGATAATGCAATTCCCTGAACGATACGACACCAAAGTTGGCGAAAGAGGGTTGAAATTATCGGGAGGTAAGAAGGAAAAATATTAACTTATATAGTTGTAATTATTTATTTCTTGTAAATGTTGACCAGGAGAAAAACAACGTGTTGCCATTGCAAGAACGATTCTGAAAAATCCAGCAGTAATTTTACTTGATGAAGCTACTTCTTCGTTAGACACAACGACAGAGCGTGTTATTAAATCCTCTCTCCAGCTATTATGCAAAAACAAAACATCCGTCATTGTGGCACATAGATTATCTACAATTGTCAATTGCAATCAAATTCTTGTTTTACAAGGAGGCAGAATAGTCGAGGGTGGGACGTAAGTTGAATATATATAATTACTATAAATTTCAATCTCTGCTTCATTGTTACATGATTTTTTTCAGACATGAAGATCTCTTGGCTCAACAAGGGGTTTATTCTAGCATGTGGAATCAACAGCTGAAAGACCCTTCAGATAATAATGATATTAGTAGCACTACTACTAATTTTACTACAGATTAGTCAAAAACTTATCCGCACTGATGTTAGACTTAGAATGAATTATTGTTACAGACTGATAATGACTAGTATTCACATAATTCATGTTTTATCTGCAGATATTATTCATCAAAACTTGTTTGTTTGCAGAAAATAAAACGTTTACAAAATTTTACTCGTTTCTCGGTATTTTGCGGGCGGGAAGTAAACAAATCATATTATTGGCAACTCATCAAAGCAAGTCAAAATTTTCTGCAAATTTCCCAATAAAATGGAGGTGATGGACACTGCGACCAGTCCGGTTGAGGTCCCACTCAATTTATGGTGCATTTTGGGGAAAGAGGGCTCCAAAAAAGTGACAGCTGAAATGAAACTTGAAGAAAAGACGCTGAAAGCACTCAAGGAATTTGTCTGCAACACTCTCGAAGGATCTGTCGTTCCAAACGAAATTGGTAAAATAGATTGAAAAGGTATTGAAGCATTTTAAAACTAATTTTTTGTGCAATTCTAGAAATCTTGTATAGCGGAGGAGCTATAAATGACGACAAAGCCGTAGAATCCGCAGTTTTCAAGCCGATGAATATTCTTACGGTCATTAAACTGAATGGTAGCAAAAAGGAAGATGAAATTGGGGGTGCTACTGGGGGGCTAAGTGCTCAAGTCACCCAAATTGCACTTGCCCTCCGCACCGCATTTCTTAACCCAAAATTCGTCACAATGATAATGAAAATTGGACAATCGGAAACACTTTTAGAAAATATTTTAGCCATTGCCCCTGGACTAAAGAATGATCCTATTGGAATTGCCGTAATTCAAGACCCCTCAATGATATTTCATCTCTCTGATGTAGAATCTTTGAAAAAGTACCAAAACACCTCTTTAAATGCGTTTTACAATATAAGTGTATTCCTTTTTTGCTGCTACACTAGACTTGCGACTACAAAACCTTGGATTCTAGAAGCCTTTAACTATTTGGCTGCATCAATTCATCAGGAATCTGGGCAAACTGCAGGGCCACTTAGAAATGACGCAGCGAGTGGATTATTTAACGTTTCAATGTTTGGCGAAGATGAGGATATGGATGACGATGAAAGTTTTGAAGCTGAACCTGCTGCTGGATCTTTAGGTCGAATCACAAGGGAACAATTATCTGCAGCATTGAATTCACTGAATTCGATCGGTACGTTTTGCTTGTTACATGATTAACAAGACGATAAAGATAAATAATTTAATTTATAACTAATTACTAATTAATGGCAGCAGGACGGGCTGCCATTATTTCACAAAATAACCCTAGGGCTGGAATTCCGCAATCCACTCAGCATGGTGCTACAACAAACACTAGCTCTGGTTCTGCAGCAGCGGTGACGCCGGATTTCAGCCGATTACTCGCAAACGCTTTGCAAACGCTGAATGCGCCTGCAGGGTCTAACCCAGGGTCTAACCCAGGGCTAACCATGCCTCCTGCACTGACTCCAGATTTAGTTTCAAGAGCTATGAGTACTGCTCTCAACAGTTTGCCGCAGAATGAGAGAGAAGGACAACTGAACATTTTAAGAGGTATTTTAAATTAAAAATGGATATCGATTACCGAAATGGTTATAATTTTTATTTATAGAACAAATCGCTCGCATTCAAGGAGGGAATGCGTCTCTACCAAATACCTCGACCGCGTCGGCTCCAAACCCGACAACTCTTCAAAGTCCTCAACCATACGCCAACGAATTACGTCAGATGCGAGACATGGGGATGACAGACGAACGGTTGTGTCTTCTTGCGTTAAGAGTTAGTGATGGAGATGTTCAAACTAGTCTTGAACTTTTGTTTTCTGGATGGACTGGGGAAGGGGCAGATGTCGAAATGCCTGACGAAGAATAATTTAATTGTACATTTGTTGGAAAAGCTTGTTTATTTATTTATTATAAAAAATGTATGCAACAGGCACTACATTGAATACGAGAATACATAATCTCTCCGCTATATGATTTTATTCCTAAATATTTCAAATATGAGTCCAAAAATAAAATTAACTTTAAATACAGTTTATTTTAAAATGACACTTATCAATTAAATCAACAGATTGCACATAAATGTGCAAAGATAGTGGAGGATATCAAGTAAATAGTTACTTTTTATTTCTTTGTACACTTATTGATGTGTCTTTGAAAATGTCTATTTAGCTTGTAGCGTGTACCGCAACCACAAACAAATGGATCTAGTGTGCAGGACTGGGGGTGTCTGATAGCGACGTGCTCCATCACTGAACAAAAAATAAATATTAGTAATTGTTAGTGTTATTAAATTTCATTATTACCTTTGACGGGATCAGCGAAGTTATAGCCACAAATCTCGCACGGGAATGGCAACGTGTCACTTTCATGGGCCCGAAGATGGTTAACAAAGCGATGGCGATGTTGAAAGATTGTCGAGCATATTGGACAAACAAATTGTCCATTCCTGGACTTTAGAGCAAGTGGATACATTATTTGCTCCCCATTCCCTCCCGGTGTTTCTTGAGGCGTCGGGGCTGGTTCTGGGGGCCTCCTAATCTCTTCCGCCGCTTCTCTTCTGGTCCCAGAATGAGGACGCGTGGAACTTCTAAAAAGCATTCATGTCATTTTTTAATGATACATAAATTATTAGGAATAAAAAAAAACTTACAAATCGAGCTTTGGTCTTTTGCGAATGTTATCGGGCAATATTATATTGTGATTTTCTGCACAATGAGCATGAAAATTTTCCCACGATTGGAATGTTTCCGTACATGTTGATTTCTTGCATTGGTATGTTTTAACCTCCATAACAGGGTCATCACACTCATCACTGATATTCACTCGTTTTGTTTCAGTCGGTCGCTTATTTGAACGGTTTTGTGACATTATCAAGTAAAAAATAATTAATAATTTTGTACAAATAGGAAACCACGCCGTTAACCTTTTTTTTATTTTAAGAATATTGCACTGACTGACCTGGCTCCCTTGAAATGTTAAAATGCCTTGAATCCCTTTCACAATTAGCTATGGACTCCATAGTATAGAGTATGGAGAAAATATTTACATGTTATGAATATACTTAAAATATATGGAGTTGAAAGTTTCAAGTTGAAACTTTCAACGCGTTGCATGAATATGATTATTATTTAAATTTTAATATATGCATAATCTCAACTTTTATTTTAACGTTTATTCAAATACATTCGATTCAATAATACTAAACCAATATACAAAACAATTATAAATTTCCAGAGAGTTGTGTATCAAAGTACCAATCAATACCAAGCAGCAAATGAGATCAAGTTACAATTTACAAATAATTCCATGATTGAATCATGATGATTCACATAAAGATGTGATTCTCAAGTTGCCTCAAATGTTTTTAAGAGGTGAATAAAATGTGTTAACAATGTCTCATTTACCCAACAGATAAAATTACTACGCTTTAGAATCAACAGTTGTACTAACGATAAGCGGGGCTTCCGTTGTGGAAATTGGAGTTGTCGTTGTGGAAATCGGGGTTGTCGTTGTGGATATCGGAGTTGTTGTTGTGGGAATCGGGGTTGTCGTTGTGGGAATTGGGGTTGTCTTTGTGGAAATCGGGGTTGTCGTTGTGTGAATCGAGGTTGTCGTTGTGGGAATCGGGGTTGTCGTTGTGGGAATCGAGGTTGTCGTTGTGGAAATCGAGGTTGTCGTTGTGGAAATTGGGGTTGTCGTTGTGGAAATTGGGGTTGTCGTTGTGGAAATCGGAGTTGTCGTTGTGGGAATCGAGGTTGTCGTTGTGGGAATCAAGGTTGTCGTTGTGGGAATCGAGGTTGTCGTTGTGGAAATCGGGGTTGCCGTTGTGGATATCGGAGTTGTCGTTGTGGGAATCGAGGTTTTCGTTGTGGGAATCGGGGCTAACGTTGTGCTCGAAAAGTTTGTTTCCTTTATGTGGTCACTTTCCTCACTTTCTAAAGCAATTATTTCTTGGGGATTTTCTATTGATGAGACTGGAATAGAAGAATAGGATGGGGAATTTGCAATCGGCTTCTTGTCCACTCTTTGACTTTCTTGAGGCTTATTTTGGGCCAAGTTTTCCTCGTCTTTTGATGAAACTTCCTTTGAGCGTCCAAATCCCAGTGAATTCCAAAAGGACCAGAGGCAGCGTGGGGAATGTTCTGTGTGCTTTTCCGGCCATTTCTAAATTTGAAACAATGGATCATCGTATTATATTGTGTTAAGAAATATATGCATTTACCATAATTGCTCTTTTATAGTAGAAGAAGGGAGAAAATTCAGGTTGCATTGGAGCATATAATCCCTATTATTCAACAGCATTTTAAGGCAAGACCAACAAAAATGAAATCATACCTGAGAAATGGGCAACCCGTATGCACGAGACAAAGACATCTTTGAATAATTGACAAACATGAGTTTAATGTGTTTCTTACCCGGTTGTAGAAGGCATTTCCTGGCATGGACAGATCTTGACGAAGGCGATAGCCAGCAATTCCGGAAGCCAGGGGCAATAGAGCTGCAGTATTTTCCTGCATTTAATGATCAAAATTATATGCTGTTGGCTATGTCAATATTTTAGTAGTATTATGACAGTTACATAAACAGGGTTATCACTTCTATAATTTATGTTCCATCCCGCACCTGGTCTTGGAATTATCTGACCATTTGCATATAAAATTCAATTTACGGTTTTTAAAAAACTTGACGAGTTTATATATTACCTGATTACGAAAATTAATAGCTTCTGATAACGTTAGTGTCAGCAAAAACAACGGCGTTAAAATTAGAAACATCATTTTCATTTATGATGGATGCAAATTGGAAATGATATAACGTAGGGAATTTGACAATACAGTTATGTCAAACGGAGAAAAGGAAATGAAAGAATGAAGTTTTTTTTTTGAGAATCTTGCATTGCACTTCATCTTTTTACCTTTTGCCTTTTATGATGCAAGATTCATACGGTGAGAAGGGTACTTAAAGATTGTCCCTTCAATTGTAAAATTACCTGAATCCAATGGCCTTGAACTTGTCCCACTTCTGCTTTCTTATTTGTGACTTGGTACAAAACCTGACTGAGATTTTTATTTTACATAGGAATTTTCACAATATCATTCATGATCTAATAATGACAAATGAATCGCATATACATACGTGCAAAATTCATATAACTGGATATGGTTTGCTGCTTCAAATTCAACATCTTTTCTTTTTCTAAATTTTGTGAGAATTTAAAATGTTCTTCACGAAAATTATAGAAACTTACAGGATGTGTAGCATTGAAAAAGAAGAGAATTGAATGTTGTTGTTGTATGAGCATCTTTTCATCGTGTGGCGTCGTGTGCGAATTAGTTCTTCAGTGTTTTTATTTTCAATTATCTGTTACAAATCTTCAATTCAGCGTGATAGATAATTGCAATCAAATAAATTTATACCAGCATAAATTTAATGTTACAATTGAATTCCAATGAACCATCAATCTTTAATTAGACATTCCTCAATCATATACTCGAGTCCAAATTTAACCGCAAGCTATGATCTCTACCGCATTAAAACAAGCTCTTCATTTTCATTGTGTCAGTCAATACTTTGAACCAGAAAAGAATGATAAATTTATTTTTACGTTACCACTGGCCCAAATCGGTAAAATATGCAAAAGAAGTGGACTAAGCAATGACATTGACTAAATCAGATGAAATGAAACGTTTAAAAGTAGCACAGATTAAAAACCCACTTGTGTTTTTTCTTCAAACGCAAACTTGATGCAACCAAACATTAATTGAGAGTCAACATTTGCAGTAGGAAAAAAATAGGAAAAGGACCCACAGGAAAAAGGGTTTATAATAATTTATTGAACTACCCTCATTTTAAATACTTTAAAATTATCAGTTAAAACATGCCTACTGCTTTATATTAAACAATACTTTATATTAGTACTCTTCCTATATGGAAATGGAACTAATTTGTTATTTGACAGGATCCGCATGTAATTGTTTACGATTTATACTAAGAAAATAATATAAGTCTGCATATATAAGTTGAAGACGTTTATGTATGTGGATACTGGTTATTTATTTTTAACGTTTTAAATTCAACTAAATTGATTAAAAAATACATATTTTTATTATCATTTTCATCACATTTTATTATTTTTATGATGACTTCAATTTAGAATTATTATCTTTATCAATATCTTGCTTATGATAATTTTTTCGATATATAAATTATGTTTTAAAAACAATTGTCGTTTGGAATATTGATGAAGGAATGGCTTTAAATATTTAAAGTATATACATACTTTGATATGGGCCTTAGGCATTGTCTGATTTTAAAGATGCTGTTTAAGAAACGTTTTTGTCATTCATCCACAGAACAAAGGCAACTTTCTATCCTGGTTACTTACTAACAATAATTCTTAAAGAGCTATTTTTAAAGCGTGAAGAAATACTCTCTCGTGTATGACATTTAACATTGATGTGGTTGTTGGTCTGCTAAAGTAAGATTCCACATCCGTCATACCACGCAATATCTTTGGAGATTGATTTTAAAATAGTATGCGAATGAATATGTGACAATGACATTAAAGAGGTGGGTACATGTGTGATTTTTCTGATTGATACTCCTCGTTGTTTAGATCAAGATCATCCATCCATCAAGATCATCCAAAAGACTTGATGATTATATAGTATAGTTATAAAATTAAAACACCGTATCAACACCGTAGGATTTGAATCCTAATAATATCAAGTATATTAGATATGCAGTCCACCAGCCAACCCATTGATGTGGGCATCTTACTCATCTATGCATTATTTCCGGGATTGATTTTTTTTCTAGGTCAGGTCTAATCGTAAGATAGGGTCACTTCATAATATGAATAATCTCATCAAGTCGGATTCTATTTAAACGCAGAGTCATGTAAACATTTTCACAATCTTCATTGGCCAATAAAACGAATAGCATCGTTTCCGATTCTACGAGTGTTGTACAGTAAGCAATTATATTAATTGATCCGAAAAGCAACAATGAAGTGCTTCAAACTTGTAACTGGCTTGTTAGTTTTCGGAATGTGTTCAAGTGTCGTTTTGTGCCAATCTCACCAACATCAAACACAGAAATTGTCAAATAATGAAATTGGAGTTGGTGGAGAAAGCAGCCATGTTGCAAATATCCCAAATACAGTATCAAATAACAATGCCTCTCCTGTTGGCTCCATTAGTTCTGTAAGAGATTATGGACAATCCTACTACTATCCAGTGGGACAAAAACATGTAATTTGGAATCGAGATACGTATGCCGAAGCTGCTAACGATTTCGCAAATCAACAACAACATTATGGAACTTCAAACAATTTCGTTTCCAACACCGAATATGGAGTTCCCGAAGGCCACGAAAACGATAATGAATCCGGAGGAGGCTTGGGGGGTCTTGGGGGGCTAGCAGGTGATTGATTGTTTACGATATAATAATTTATAACATAAATTTCATTATATTAAAAGGTCTGAATTATTTATAAAATTTTGAACCAGGGCTCGCCGGAATTTTGGGAGTTAAAGGCATCAAAGGTTGTAAAGCATACTTATATACAATGTACGTGAGCTTGACGTAATCAATTATTATTAGGGTTGGGGATCCTTGCAGTTTTGAAGGCCGGGATACCTTTATTGGCTTTATTATTGCCCGCATTACTTTTACTGCCTTTGGTATTCTTATTTTTACCAGGTTAGTGTAAAAGAAGATTTCATTTGCTCCTACGATTTCTTTTCTCGGAGAATCGAAGTGAATGAAAATTGGTATAAACTTGTTATTTATAAATATCTTTCTAAAAATGTCTCCTCATAAATTTAGTTCCAGTAATTACAATACCGAGCACCCCGCAAACAAGGAGTTTGAGATCAACTGGCTTCCAAATCAGTGATGTGACCACAAAAATGAGTGTGTTGGCCAGAAATGTTTTGGACAGTGAAAACTGTGTGGAAAGGATGTCTTGTGAATTAAGTAGAGTTAGTCGAGGCAGTTTTTTGGACAAGACTTTAAAACGGTAAAAATAATGCTTTACTTGAAAAAAATTGTACTTTCTAATTATTTTTTTTTTCATTTTAAACGCAGCGTGTTTACAAAGTTTGAGACTCATCTTCCCAAACAACTCCAGCGAATGGCTCGAGCATACATGGACCAATCTTCGTATTGTAACAAGAAATACGCATGTTATTTAGTTGATGACAATAGCATTTCTGCTAAATCATCATCTTAAACAAATGTTGAATAGTACATATTAATTTATTATTTTTTTGTCATAAAAACTTTTCAAGAGAAAAGTGGAGGCAAATTGAGACTTTCACTACTCACACTGACGCTCACTTAACTTAAGAGACGACACAGTTAAATATTTACATGACAAAGACGCTTACGACTTTTACTATGAGCTTGACCAAATATTTAACAATGGATAATTTTCAAATTTTAGACAAGGTGATATTATCTTTAAAAGGTCGTCCCAATTTTACATATTACAGACAGACGTATGACCATATTATTAATTTACATAATTAGTTGACTATATGACTGACGATAGTGACGATCTCGATAATATTATCTGTATACTAGGTATAATAAGACTATTTAAAAAAAAGCTTACTGTAATTTGAAATAAAAATAAAGATCAAAGTCCATTTGATGTTTATACCTAATCCTACAAAATTATTGTTAATTTTTATCTTACTTATGTATAATTCACATAAGCTTACTGGAGACTCTCCATTGGAGTGGAGAGCATATATTCATTAGTATTTTGGTAAACAGATAAGAAATGTCAAAAGCAGATCTGCTTTAATTGACTTATCCCAACTCTTTCATTCCACATCAAGAAGAAAAGAAGATACAACAATTACAGAAATAAAATAAATTAAAATGTTTAGCAAGCTTGGATTTATTGGTTGTGGAAAAATGTCGAGTGCAATTGGTTTGTCATTGGTGAAAAAAGGTGTAAATCGTCATAATAGAAAAGAAATTAGATACACAATTTTTATTTGGTTGACATTTTCAAACTATAGGGGTAATTAAACCTAAGGAAATTTCCGTGAGTTGTCCGGAAAAGAATCTTTTACAGCCTTGGAAAGAATTAGGATGTCAAACAACTGTTGATAATGGTACTATATATTTATTATAAATAACGGAAACTATATTGCGTTTTAATAAGAACTCACTAATAACTATCAATTATTGAATAGGGAAAGTAATCGAGGCATCTGAAACGATTATTTGGGCTGTTAAACCACAGGTCATGTCATGAATGCCTAGGACGTGAATTTAAATAATTAAAAATATCAACATAAAAATAATTTTACCTTCTTTACTGTCTAACTTATTGAAACATTTTGATTTTGAAAAGTTGAGTTTTTTTATCAAAATATATTCAAGTTAATAGGCATTTGAACTACGTCCCAGGCATTCATGTCCGAGTTCGGAACAATTTCAGGTTTTTCCACAAGCTTTAAAGGAAACAGATTACAATGGGGAAGACAGAAAATTTCATGTTTCCATAATGGCTGGAATTCTATTGTCTCAGTTCACCGATTCAATTTCTAATCAATTTAAGCATTCACAAATTTCTACGGGAAGAGCAATGCCAAACATTGCAATGCAAGTTCAATGTGGATGTGCAGGTTTGAAAAATATTATATTTTTTCCATATTATGGAATGTTACAATGAAGAAATTAAAATATTTCATAGTATATACAATGGACAAATCGGCTTCACAAAAAGACAAAGAATTGTTATCAACATTGTTGAGTTCATTAGGGTTAAGTTTTGAAGTACCGGAAGCTCAGATAAATGCGTATTGCGGTTTGTTCAGCTCTGGAGTTGGCTTCATGTTTCCAATAATTGAAGGTATTCAGATATATATTGAAGAATTAACCATATGCATTTTATTACATTTTCTATTATAAATATATTCTTATCCTATCATAGGGTTATCTGATGGGGCAGTGAAAATGGGAATTCCTCGAGATCTAAGCTTACAAATTGCAGCTCAAACAATGAAAGGTGCAGCTCAGTTAATTTTAGGAGAAGACCGAGTGCATCCTGGAGTCATGAAAGATGCAGTTTGTTCCCCAGGAGGGACGACAATTGCTGGAATTGCAAAGTTGGAAAAATTTGGAGTCAGGCATGCATTTATAGAAGCCGTTGAGGAAGCCACGTTGAAGGGGGAACAATTGGGCAAAACATCATCCTCATCTTAGCAGTGCATGTTGCATATTATGCACAACACACAAGTGAAAATAGAGGTATAGGGATGAACCAATGGAAAGGAGTTTTGACATTCCACTTTATTTGTTGATATATACAATATCTGCTCAGATTTAATTTTTAAAAAATTTCTGAATAAAATGTGAATTTACCTTTCACTAAAAGCATCAAAAAAATTTAAAGATAATGATAAAGAATATAGCTTGAAAGTAGCTTAAAAGGCATAATGTCTTTTCGTCACAAATCGTTCCTTTTTGGAATTACACTAGCATCAATAACATGGGCCGCAAGTTTTTACCTTTATGTAACACTCACCACACCCACACAAAAAAGTGTGACCACTGTCACTAGTGAGCCCTTTGAAGACGAGTTACATTATGTACCATTGCGAGAAAGATCTCAATTACTTCCTGATCGTCCAATTAACTACTTTCCCAAAAATACAGTACAACTAAATCATGAATACTACGAAAATGCTGAAAATGAAGTTGTTGACGTTAACAAGCTAAATGGGAATAAAGCATCAGAGAGAAGATGGAAGCAAAAGTTCCAAAAATTAATTGAAGAACAAAGAGAAAGTAATGGAAAATACACAAACAGCCAAAAGTTGCTGAAAAGTTTAAAAGGAAAAGTGAAAACGGTCGACGGAGATGGGCAACTTAAAGAAGTAGACAACGGAGTTGGTTTAATAAAAACATTGGAGGAGAAAAAGATAAGAGAAGAAGGTTACAAAAAGCACGCATTCAATGCACTTGTCAGTGAAAGAATTGGCTACCACAGAGAAATCCCTGATACTCGTCATCCTAAATGTAAATCAGAAAAATATCCTAATCAACTTCCGGACGCTACCATCATAATTTGTTTTTATAATGAAGAGTTACACACTCTTCTCAGAACTGTTCATTCCATTTTGGATCGTTCAAATCCAAGCCTACTTCATGAAATACTGCTAGTTGATGACTTTAGTGATTTGGACAATATTCATGAAAATGTTTTGAATTACATGCACAAACATTTTCCAGCTAAGGTTAGTTTACTCAAGACTTCAAAACGTGAAGGATTAATAAGAGCAAGAGTTTTTGGAAGCCGACATGCGACAGGAGATGTTTTAATTTTCCTTGATTCTCACGTGGAGCCAAACGTTCTTTGGATGGAACCTCTTTTGGCCCGCATAAAAAACAACAATAAAACATTTGTAGCTCCAATAGTTGACCTTATTAACCCAGACACATTCCAATACTCTTCAAGTCCTTTGGTAAAAGGTGGATTTAATTGGGGACTTCATTTTAGATGGGATAATGTTGCAAAGGAGCAGCTTAAAATAGACAGCGATTTTGTCAAACCAATTGTTTCTCCAACAATGAGCGGTGGTTTGTTTGCAGTTGACAGAAATTACTTTACTACACTCGGAGAATATGACGAGGGAATGAATATTTGGGGTGGTATGTCAAATTATTAAATATTTTTTTGATATGAACTACAGTCTTATTTATTAAGTATTTATATTTTGACAAATAGGTGAAAATTTAGAATTGTCATTCAGAGTTTGGATGTGTGGTGGACGTTTGGAAATAATTCCCTGTTCAAGAATTGGTCATATTTTTAGGAAGCGTCGTCCATACGGTGGAGAAAATGGAGAAGACACAGCTTTGCGAAATTCGGCACGCGTTGCTGAAGTTTGGCTTGATGAATACAAAGAAAAATTTTACTCTACAAATCCAAACGGACGGCACGTAGATTATGGAGATATTTCACAAAGAATCGAGTTAAGAAAACAGCTCAATTGTAAATCCTTCAAATGGTATCTTGAAAATATTTACACTGATATGATGGAAGAAGGAAAATCAAAAGTTGGCAAAACACAATTCATTCCTTGGGATAAACGTCCAAGAAATTATCTTAAAGCATTTTTGATCAGACTTTCAAAAACCAATTTTTGTTTAGAAAGTGAAGGGGAAGTGACAAGAAAAAATGCTGGACTCATTTTAGGCAAATGTGCAAGTACCAAAACTAAAAGGCAAAAATGGTCTGAAACCGATAAGCATGAATTGGTTTTGTCTGAACTGCTCTGTTTGGACGCTTCGACAGAAGTTCCAACAGTTTCAAAATGTCACGAATTAGGAGGAACACAAGAATGGCAAAGGTCAGGGGACAACAAGACGCCAATCTTCAGTTTGGCTGCTGGTCAGTGTCTTGGTGTCAAAGGGAAAGCAGTATTAGGAGCACAACTTCAAATGGTGATTTGTGATGAAGTATCTGAGAGAAACAAGTTTGACTTTATTGAAATTATTGCAAACGAAGATGAAATGTGATTTTTTTTTTAATTCCGTTCAATTACATGACAAATTGTTGTGATATACACCTAGGTATATATAAATATGTCCATTAGTATGAACTGTTGTATGTTTGGTTGTTATACTTTTTGTACGAATTCTTGACATTATCATTGTTGTAGATGTAATATTTTTTTTGTAATAGTCATAGACAAAGTTAATTTATTATCCTGAATTCCTGAATAATAATAATAAATAAATAAACAAATGTTTACAGAATATGAATCAAAGTTCTTCTTTTGCTTTGATGGCAACGTCAATGAACAAGGACATTTCTTTAAACGTGTGATCACCAGTATAAGTAGATACTAATTTTCCATTTTGGTACAAGTTTAAAGTAGGAAAATCAGTTACCTGTATGTAATGGGAAAACGAATTTAAAATCTATGTAAATGTTTAATGTTACAAAGAAAATAGAATTAAGCTGACCTTTTGCTCGTCACACACATCTTTATCTAAAACGCAATCAACAGCACCAATTAAAATTTTCGAGTCTGGCTCATTGTAGTTTACAGCCAGCGTTTCGTAGCTAGAATCCATCTTCATGCATTCCGAGCACCTATAAGTAATATGATGATGTTGTTTTTATATATATGGAGCTTGATCTTCGAGTTAATCTTACCAAGCCGTCCAGTATTGTACAAAAACTAGTTTTGGACCTTTTATGGCTTTGTAAAATTCGTCCTTTTGTAATTGTACTACATCAGAGGGATCTTTCTCTTCTTCGTAACCTTTAGGCAGTCTTCTAATTTCCTTTCTCCCAAGTTTGTCCATCACAAATTTTTTCAACGCTTCAACTGAACGGTCTTTGGACTCATATTTCTCCATCTTGGAAATTGATTTTTTTATTACTATGATGTGTAAGAACGCAATAATATGAAATTACCACAACTCCTTCTACAATCCAGAGAAGAGATGGATATCCGCGGACCTCATTTTCATTGCAAGTTGTTTTACTCATGCTGCAATCCACTTGTCCCATGATAAAGTCATCTTCAAATCGAAAATGTTTTGCTACATCTTTCCATATGGAATCCAAATCCATACATTTACTAGACCAGGGTGTGCAAAATTTAACAAATGCCTTTGAAACGGAGCCTATGGCTTCATCAAAGTTCTCGTCTTGCAACCAATGAAGTCCGAGATCAGGTTCTGGAATTGTGGGCACTCTTGCTCCATATATAAACTCGGCATTGCTCCCCAAGTTTCGATTCAAAAATTGTTCCACGGAATGCAAGTCTTCTACCCCACGATATCGAACACCAAGTACATCTGCTCCAGGCTTGTAAAATTTTATTCTATCATTATAAAATTATAAACATTTTGATTTGTAGTTTGATTTTTATATATAAATATTTATGTTTGTGTTTACGTGGGATAGTCTGAAACATCTTGATATGCACACAAATCACTCTCATTTTGACAATCTACTTTTGCAATGACAATTCCAGAGTCTTTGTTATTATTAAATTTGAATGCCAACTCTTCAAATATTCCGAAAACATTTTTGCATTCTCCGCACCTGTCAATAAAAGATTGATGGTAATTATCAACAATATATTAAAACAATTTATTAGCATTGTCATACCATGGAGCAAAGAAAAGTACGAAATGAGGTTTCGTCGGCAATTCTTTTTTAAACTGTATTGTATTGTATTTTAAAACACCTTCAGTCTGAGCATTTGTTTTACAATGATTTATGAAAAATAATAACAATATAACTGAAATGTATCTAGCCATTTTTTTTTCTTTTCAAGATTTCCTTACTATTTTGACAGTTTTCTTTACATTCCACGTATTCCTCCACAACTATTCAATTTTAACATGTCTAGCTGGAGAATGAAGCGTTAAAAGATTTTGTCTTAAACTCGTTCCGGTCAATATCAAACAAGATTCGCTACCACTCAAGGTCTAAGAGTCAAAAACCTGTATTCCATGATCCAACTGCAACTGCACGAAATAATTTTTTGTGATAGTGGAAGACGTTCAGGCACAAAAGAAAGCAAAGCAACAATAATACATTGTTGAGATTTTAAAATGGTTTACATGCATAAGGATGATGCAGCTCAAAAGTTACCAACTGAAGCGCAAAACCTGTATAAGCTTAAACTAATTTATTTTTCCAATTTTCCGTTTGCGGAAATCAAATGCTTTGTCATTGTACATATTATGCCATGCCAAGTATATTGCGTCGGGTTTACCCTAGCCTTACCTTGATTTATATATATTTTTTCTCAAGATGCATAAAACATTTCTCTATATCCATCAAGATTCTTTAACACATGGATAGAATAAATATAAGAATCCCCTGAGGGTATTATTGAGATTCAATGGTTAAAAAATGTTGCTACCATTTCTCAGTCACGTATTCCATTGAGAAAAAGAGTTTTCAAACCATATCCAATGTTTGATGGTTTGTGAATTATTATGAATTACATTAATGCAAAACAAACATGTGACTTTGCAAATGAAAAGAGAATTTAAACTCCAAAATTTGATTGCATTTAAAGGCACAACAAAGTATCACGGCGTGATAATCACGCAATATCGCAAAAATTTAGCTCGCTCATAAGTTGTTGTAAAAAGTGCCGAGTGCCCAAAGCCCTATCCATTTTTACATGTGGTTGGTTAAAATAGATTTATTAGACGGTCATAAGAAATTCAGCAATTTGGAGGTCACGCGGAGAATCAATTTCCATGCTGTTGTGCACAGGAACTTCAACATACATTGCCCTATGACATGAATCAATTAAGTAACTGATCAACTTTAGCTAATTATGTAGTTCAATTATACCTCGGTCCTTGAAATACGTTTTCTGTCGTTATCAGATTTCGCATGGAAAAGTAAAACATTCCATTTTCCACCATTTCTCCTTCCCAATCTTGTCTCCGGGGTCTGTTTTTTGGGTCAAAATTTATGGCAAATGTCCTCTCGTCATTGTCCAATGCTTTCCATCTCAATGATCTCGAACGATAGGCTGAAAATACGGAATCGTGCTGGGAGAATAAGGATGCTCCTTTTTGCAAATATTTGGGTTGAATAAATGGAGATGTAGCTTGGACGAGACCAATGGCATCAATTTCTAAGAGATTAATATTATTTTCGAATTTCTCTGTTTTCCTTTATGTAATTTACCTGGATGATAACCTAAAAATTCTTGAACTGCACTTATTGAGGTGCTCTGAAAAAGCGAATAATGTTTTGAATTTCTTGAATTTAATATTTTACAACTTACTTCATCAGTGGCCGTGTATGCTGCCCTGTGATGCACAAGAATCTTTGAAGAAAAACGTTTCAGTATCCAATCTGAGGTGGCCCTATCATCCGTTGACACCCAAATGCTTGTAAATACTATTATTTATAAATATGAATTAATTATTTATAAATATGGTTTAATTATAAAATTATGGTATTTATTATATATACCTTCACTATCCATCATGGCAGTTAAAGCCCAAAAAATTAAAGGTTCCCCATTTAATATTGCCATATTCTTTTTTACAATTCCTTTGCTACCTAATGGTAAAAAAAATGTTTAAAAGTTGTAGGGTTTTGTTTCAGCACGACAAAAAGTATTTATTTTAAATGCTACCCCCACGGGCTAAGATTAGCCCTGCGAGATGATCTTCTCCAGAAATATAATTTCTGAATTTCTCCTTTGGTGGCCATTTCAAATATAGAAGTGCAAGAAGTACGAATACAGCAGCTAATGATCTTATGGCGAAACTCATGGATCATCTGTTAATGTTTTAAATTCAATGTTTTAATTTAGAAGATACCTTAAAACGTTTACTTGCTAAACTTACATTGTTTAAAGAAAACTCCTCATGATCTTATTGATCAAATCAGTTCAGCTGTAGCTCTTTTATCCGGTTTCATAATATCGATCTCTTGAAGACAAAGAGAAGACAAAGAATCAGATATATGGATGGTTAGCTTTCTGCAAAACATTCAGTTGTGGTGACATTTTGAAACAATACATTTTGACAAAAGTGGCTTTCGCACAAATCTCGGGCTCTCTTAATATGAGTTGAAAATTAAAAGTCATTAAGTATACAGCAGGGAAATATTACATATTAGTTTAATGAGTCCATACATTCCTCAAGGTCTGAGCTCAGCCAGTGTTTGTGATGACAGAGTGAAAAAATAATGAATCTTCAGTACAGTTTATGATATGAAAATATTACAATCATCACCTGTTGTACAAGAGTATTTTTTAAAAGTATTATAATATTCGTTAAAATAATGGTTGAATTAACAGTTTACAATCTATTGACCACATCTACAGTTTGTGCTTTATTGTATGCATTAGTACATTTCTTAAATTACAAAAGAAAGCAATCTATTTTGTAAGAATTTATATATTCTAATTTTTGTTATGTTATATGGTAGATAAAGTTTTCAATTAAAAACTCTCACACAGGAAAAAATGGGAGCAACGGTCACAAAACAAAGTTATTCTACATGGAATGTACCATGAAGGCAAAAAACTTCCTACGCCTTCTCCATTCGTTTTAAAACTCGAGACTTATCTAAGAATGGCAAAAATAGCATATGAAATTGATAAATCCGATATTTGGTCTCCAAAGGGGAAAACCCCTTGGCTAAGTATCAATGGTCAACATGTCTCAGATTCCCAATTAATTATCGAGTTTCTTGGAAAGTATGCATTTATTCTCAGTACTGCATTCCAATGATAAAATTTAACTATTTAGTTTTTTTTCTACTCGCAGAAAATTTGAGAAGCAGTTCGATGCCAACTATTCTAATCAGCAGATTGCAATTGGCAATGCAGTTAGGATAATGATGGAAGAGTACGTTTATTGGGGTGGAGTACTTTGGAGATTTGCATTTGGAGGCCGTGACCGTCTTTCTGATGTAATGAAAGGGAAAATCACATTTGGCCAATGGGCAATTTTCGAAATGATCGCCCCCACTCTAAAATCCATGGCCTGGAGTCAAGGGCTCGGGAGACATTCAGAAGAGGAAGTTCTGAAAATTATGAAGGACTGTTTAAAATCCTTGTCACATATTTTGGGAAACAAGTCATTTATCTTGGGAAATTCTCCTTGTGAGGTTGATTGTTGTGTATTCTCACAACTTGCATCTGCAGTTTATATGGATAACTCACCATTTCAACAACTGTTTAACGGTAAAGGTTGATATTTATTTATTTTAATTTTCTGTCATATAAATAGTGTGAATACAAATAACGAAACCTAATGTTTTAGGAGAACTGAAAAACTTGCAGGATTACTGTGATAGAATGATGGAGGAATATTTTCCAGAATTAAATAATACGTTACTAGCATAATATTATTAAAAGAAAATGTCGCGTGTTAATGTGGATGTTATTAAGGGGACTTGTTTCTTTCTGTCCATGTGAGGAATGCTTGGAACAAACGACTCATGATTCAAAGCGACCTATAAACAAAATAATAAATGGCATTCATATAAAATTCATTTATCTTACATATCTTGCAACAATTGTAAGCATGGACAAAAAATCCCTGCTTTCAGAATGTTCCTTCAATACTTTACAGAGGGATTGAATAAACCATGATCCATCAGTTGTATTCCGCCAAGAGTAATACCCTTTTTAAGAAAAAAAATCCTTAAACTTTTTATTTTAATTGTCAAAATAATGTTTAATTAAAAATTTACCAGGAACGGTACTGTATACCGTTAAAAAATCAGCTCTATTTGGAACAGTGTAATGTGTATCTTCCGATACAGAGTCAACCATTGTCCTGTTTGTTCTTGCAGCCAATCTCGTCCCACTGTCTAATTGATCTCCTTGACACGCTTGAATCAAAAATATTTTTGGTTTGCCAGCAAGTGTAGGACATAAATTGGCAGTGAACGGATCCCAAAGCAAATGGGATGAATAGTCTCCATCATGAGCATGAATCCTATTAAGATCGCCATGAGAAAAGACAGCCACTAGGATGCAATCTCTTTCAGAATGGTCATCAGTAGCCACTATAATCCATTGACAATTGGCAAAAGATTAAATATATATATTTTTAAATAACACTCACGACTATTAATTGTCTCTAATAGTTGTTTTTTGGTAAGATTGTCAAAAACGTGAACATCAAATTGTAGACGTAACAAAGTATTTTTCAAAGCATCTCTATCCGCATCTGTTCCATTCCTTGTGGCCAATCTTCCATTATGATACTCCTAAATGTAAAATATTATTTATATCTTTTTTCGGCAATCAGGAAATTTAAGAATCTTTACCTTATGATTGAAAATTACAGCCTTTCCTCTTCCTTTGTGCCTCATATTGTAAACGTGCGAATCTTTTTCAATCGGCATTATAGCATCTTTTTCACTCTCTCCTTTCTTTTTAAAGAAATCTCCAAAACTTTTCGAGTCTCCTTCATCTGTCGAAGCAATAATTTCCATCTCAGAAATGTCTTTCTCAATTGTATCCATTTTAAAATATGATGGATTGCAAAAAATATCGGTTATGGTTTTTTATGAATAAATGAATGACATCATCATATGGATAACACACAGCACGAGATAAAATGCTTGATTTTGTTTATCAGCCATTTATTGATAAGTCATTTACCAAACATGATATCTCACAATAAAATTTAAAATAAATACGTTCCAGAAAGATGTTTGGAGCCAGATTTGATGATTTATTAAAATTAAAAAATATAATAAAATTGTTAATAGTTATTGTTTTTCAGTTGTCTCATTTTTCTTTCTTATTTGTGCGTTTTACTTTTTCCATGAGCTTTTTCATGCTTTGCTGTTGAATTCCGTTCGTTCTTTTCATGCTTTTCTCCATGTGTCGCCGAATGATGTTGTTCAGCTTTCTCCGTCTCATGATGATGGTGGTGATGTGGATGTGAATGAATTTTCTCCTTCAATTTTTCACCAACTTTATCTTCAATGTTGGTGCTTGAAGTTGTAACAACAGTGTCAGATTTTACTAGTTGTTCGTTAGAAGGCTGGATTTCTGATATTATGGTTAAAGATTCCTCTTTAAGATATTCAGCTAATTCATGAGAATGGACAGATTCAAATTGGCCGTCATGAAGGATGCCTATAAAAGGCGAATATGAAGGTTTCTGATAAAGTGCAGCAGGATTTTGGGCTATTCGTTTATTTTCTTCTGCTCTCTTTTTAAATTCTGCTTTTCTGGCTGCATGAGAAGTGTAGAGATCAGGGTGTCTTTTTTGTAAGGACTTTCGTCGCAACTTCTTTACAACGTGGCCGCCAGAATCTTCAGAGTCATATGATTCCCATTCTTCAGCTTCTTTTAGCCCTTTCTCTCGAGCCGTTTTAGCAAATTCGTATGCTTCATTCTCTGCTTTCTAATGATAATTGACAAAAATAAATAAAAATGTTTAATAAATTTATGTAATGTATAACCGTCAGTTCATCTTCCGAAGGGACATGTTCAAGATATTTGTTAAAAAACTTTGACTTCTTTTGAGCTTTATCTGACCAATCAATGTAATACCCTTTCGTAAAAAATAAGCCCACCTTTGGGTACAAATCATGGCAGTATCATTAGTATTTATATAGTTATAGAATATTTTATTGATTCATAACATTTTTCGTGTAACCTTTGATTTTGGTGGCCACCTTTTAGAAGACTCTCGGAAATGATTTTTCATTTGAGTTCTCCAGAAAACGCCATCAAATTCTCCACTACCTTTTGTCCGATTAGTGGCTTTGGTTATGAGATTTTGCAACTTTAATGTAAAAATATCAAATTAGACCAAATGTTTTATCTTAATGACATTTCAATATGAACAACCGTTTTCTTATCATCGTTAATCAAAGTCTTTCCAGAAGCCGATTTCTTTACATTAATTATTGATAATTGTTTTTTTGGAAGGTTGGTGCTAGAGTTATTTTCCTGTAATTTCTTCTTATCTTTGTCACTTTTATTCTGGCCAGGTCCAGCATCAATTGTCACATGCTTTTCACTCTTGGTATCATTTTTCACATCTTTTTTTGCATCATTAGATAATTTGTCGGGTTCTAATACATGTCTAAACGCATTTCCTACTTCTTCAGTTTCCTTCTTATTTTCCATTTTTAATTTTTTTCAGATGTATTCTCCTTCGAAATCAATTGCGTAAATAATTTTTCATGTACAAAAATGTTTGTAAAGAGTTGTTATGTATTTCAAGTAATTTATTGCAAACGACTTTACTTTTGCATACTACTGTGATAATTTTATGATGTGATTTAAGATTTTACCATTTTTTATGGAACTAGAAAACAAAACATAGTAAATTAATATCATAAATCTAGCTTTTATGCAGATTCTTCATCCACTTCTTTCAGCAACGGAATCGTCGATTTCACTTCAATGGAGCAATCAGAGGAAACTGAGCCTTTTGACTCCACGCTGAAACTTTTGTTTAAAAGCAAAGCAGCTTGGATCTTTTGTTCTATAGAAAATCCCAAAAGATCTTTTCTGTTAACGATGCAAAAAAGAATTATTGTAAATTTTATTGTAATTAATGAATTATTAAAATGTGCCTACACTTGCCTTGTAATAATCCCCCCAACTCTCCCTGTCCTTCCAGTAACTATCAAATGCCTTAATCCCATGGCGGTGAACATGGCGTAAGTTCTACGTAGACAAAAGTTTGGTGGTACCGAAGGAGCAGATACATTTATGTATGGAAGCAAATTTACGTAGATATTCTTATAGATAATGTTGACGCTATATTTATTTAGGATGTGATTAGCATTTGCTGTATTTTTCAATTTTGTCGAGCTATACTGTAAAAAAATAAAATAAAATAAACCAATTTTCTCATCCAATATTTAAGTTTCTCTTACTTCCGGATAAGAAATCCTAAGCCTGTCCATGTCATCCTTTTCAATTTCTTTTGGATCAAACCGTTCAGTTTTAGTCAACAAAATTGTCAATTCCAATCTAAAGCATTATGAAAAAAAGTCCGCATTGCATGATTTTTTATTTGTATAATTACTTGCTTATTTTTAACTGACCGAGTGATTACTCCTAAATAAGTCTGATTTCCGTCGTCAGAAACTACTGGAAAAGCCCCGTGGTTTGTGTCGAGTAGCAAATTGGCCAAAACTTTCACCGACTCTTTGACATTCACTATTAAAACATTGTGAACCATAACAGTCGATGCCGTAAACAGTTCCAAATGAACTCTGTAAAGAACAAAAAAAAATTATATTTTTTAACAAGTTCCCTTTGTTTCAAGCAATTTATTAAATTAATTCATACTTTTTCCCTTCAAAGTAAACCGTCAAATCAGGGTCCAACACGGGGATGCATTTTACTTCCAACACCGAGTGGTAAATCGAGTGTGTCATTAAATCTCCTACAAACTTTGAAATCATGACACACATCATTATAAGAAGAGCCAGTGTGACATCATTTGTCAATTCCACCATCATGACAACACTGGTGATCGGCAATCTGCTAGTCCCGGATAGGAAAGAGGCTGCGCCCAGTAAGGCGAAAACACCAGGATCCATCCAATCAGAAATATTTTCAGGATTTAGCTGTAAATGCATCCATTCCCCTAAGATCCTACCAAGTAAACTACCAATTGCTAATTGAGGGATGAGAATTCCAGCCGCAACGCTGGCCATTGAGATCCAGCATGAAAATATCCAAAAGAATGCCAAACACGTTCCCAAAGGTTGAATTGTAAATAATCCTACAGTTTTTCTTGAAAATAAATTCCTAATTACTTTCTCCCACGGATCAATGAATAATGATCCAATTTCATTGAATGAGTTGCCACCATTGGTGTTGGTACAATTAAATTTGTTTAGATCCAACTTTCCATTAAAATTCTTACATTCAGACAGACTTAGCAGAGTAAGTGAGATTGCGGAACACATCAAGGCAATAATCACAACTTCAAACATTTTCCCAAGATTTTGTATCCATTCTTTTTGTATTAAGCCAAAGAGTCTTCTTCTAAATTTGGCAGCTTTTAAATTTATAAATATAAACATTCCTCCAAGTACTCCACCCAAGCAGCCGAGGACACATGCAGGAAGAAATACCATTAGCGAAATGGAAGAACGGGAAGAATCCATCTAATTGGACAGAAATGGTCGTTAGCTTATTCTTAGAAAAAATAATTAGTAGTGCAAATCTCTATATTATGTACTTCAAAAAGAGCTTTTTCGCTTAGCGTTAGTTCTCCTTGACCGTGTTGTTTTACTATCAAAAATAGGCTTCGTAAGAGTTCACTAATTCCTCTTGCCACAATACAACACACAAATGTTCTCCATGTTTGCTTTCTGGACCAATGAGAGCTGAAACAATACAATTTAAATTTTGCATAATGAAAAAGGTAATTTAAGTTAACATTATACCTTATTTCCTCCATTGCAAAAATTAATCCAGAAATTGGTGAACTGAAAGCTGAAGCCACGCCTGAAGCCGCCCCCACACAAATTAAAGAGTATCTAGTATAAAAATTTGTTACATGTCATTCAATTTTGATGCCATACAATTGTCTGGCATCTTACCTTTCTTGGCAATCTCTGTATCGACAAAGTTTTGAAAGACACCCAAATTTACATGGTCTGGCCCCCACTGCCCCTAGCATTGCCCCAATATGAATCTAAGTATGTAATAAAAGGAAAATGTTTAAAAGCGTCTTGAATCTGATGAAACACTAACCATTGGCCCTTCGAAACCACAGGGAAGTTTGCTTACGACAACAAAAATCACTGATAAGATTTTGCAAACAAGGGTTCTGAAACTAAGCACGTTTCTAACTACCACGCCGTTTAAAATTCCTATGATTTCTGGCAAACCACTTCCAGTAGCCGTTGGGCAAATGTAAATTATGATAAACGCCGATAATGCAGCAAACAAAGCACTAAGGAATGTGTAGTAAAAGTAAAATGAGCCATCATTGCTGTTGGGTATTAATTTGACCAGTTGAACTTGTTCACAAATTAAACGCAGGATAAAGGCAAATGAACCAGTTAGAAGGGAAACGACAATAAGAATTGTCCAAGTCTCCAGAGCATTCCTTTAAGACAATACTTTAAATTTCGTAAATGTAAATTTGTAAATACATATGCATTTTATTTTACCTTTCTTCACCTTCCAACCATTTCCGGTAAACTTGCGAGTGCGAAGGAAAAATCCCGGCACTCTAATTTAATGTTAATTTAACATTGTTAAAACATCTTTATAATTTTTCCCTAAAAATTAAAATAAAAACTGCATACTTCATATGTTTCCAAAACGCGAAGTTCTTCTGCTGTAAAATGATGATGAGCCTTTCTTGGCTGGTACTCTCTTCCTCTTTTGAAAAATCTAAATGTGTCATCATTAACTATAGGGGCTTCCACGGGGGGAGATGGCAAACTAACAGCGTATTCTGACAAACTACGGCGAGTTGCTATAATAGACAAACATATATGCATGATAGATGCATGAATATAAAATGAATGTCTCAAAAAAAATATAGTTTACCAAATGTCCGACGCCGTCGGAGTAGGTCATCGGTAAATTGTTCCTCATCCGTAATTATAGACCCCATTTTGGAGGATGGAGGAACTTTGCCCGTCTAATGACTGGATTGAATTTCCCATTTCAAGTTTAATAATTAAATTTAGATAAAATGCATTTAATTTTATCTCTTCTGGTTTACATTTTCATGCATATTTACAAATGTGCATACTGAACACACGACACTTGTCAGGTTGCATCAGTTGCATGATGCGCGGATCTATTTTGCTAATGAATAGGAAGACGCTTCATTGGAAAGGAGCAATAAATAAATAAATATAGGTAAATAGTGCATCATGTTCAACATTGAAATGGAAAGTTCCTCATACATAGCAGTTGTAGGTTACAGATAATTGGGAGCAATTATTACCTAACATTGTGTATTGATATTTGTGCTGATCTAAATTTTAGGTCATAATTTATCTGCATGTTATGAAATATGATAAAATATTGATTTTCATAATATTTTTTGTTGTATCATGTTGTATGCAATATGTTAGACAGCTTACTTATTAGTTCACTGTCAACCAAAGCGTGACCGTCTGCTTTGAAAATTGACCTGAAAACAGTTTTCGGCAATGCCTGAAAAATTCAGATTTCTATTATGCACAGGAATTATTTTTGTGTTGATTGTAAATGTAAGTTACAATTTATTTACTGTATAATTTAAATGGATTATATATGTAACATTTCTCATTTTAGGTGTTGTCTCAAGATTTGGGGTTTCAAGATGTTTATACATTTTGCGGAAAAGGGCGACAACGAGGTGATAATTCTGCATGTTTGGGATATTGTGATTCTAGTCAAACAATTTGTTCCCCCGAAACCGGGTGAGTATATAGTAGATCCGATATTGTTCAATTATAATTAATTTTTAAACAAACTGCTGATTTTTTTGTATAATTTTAGAATTTGCTCATGTAATCCTCCAGCAAATGTAATAACTATATATAGGTATACTCTTCATTTAAACTTTTCTAAAATCCCCTTATGTATAACATTTCAGAAAGTAAGCTCACTGATCAGAAACTACAATTGCAAGCCAGCTAGACCTAAAACGAGGTGTCACAATGCGTGTAAAACATATTCAATGATTAATTTCAAATTCAGGAGAGGGGAGACAAAGGTGTGTGATAGCAAAACAGTAGCTAATAAAAAGATGTGCTTCTGTTTACCAAGACCTTGATAATAATTTTAATAAAATCCAATGAAATGTCAAAAGTCATACAAAGTCATTTGGACTACATTTCTTCAACTGTTTATTTATTTTTGCGTTGCTATTTTCTCAAAAAAGCTCTATATTTCTATATAAGCATTTACAAACAACGTGACATACAGGAACTCATTTCTTAAATATTAAGAATACAAAACATTGCCTCTATAACTAAACAGCTAACAATTTATGGTTTTATTTTTTTTCTATAATAAAACTGTTGTACATGGAATATCTAATTGCATTGAGACAAAGACTACATTATCATTCTAATTCAATAGTATTATTAATAAGTTCTAAACGCCTCTTTGAAAACGTTGTTTACTCAAACACTTGATCATGAGTAATCGCATGTTTAATAAACCATTAAATAATAAATTAAGTGGTAACTACAATTTTAAATTGTAATATTTTTCATACTCACTCTTGTTGTAATAATTTATCACCATAAAATGAGTGAGTGAAAAAATGCGTACCCATTTACAGTCACAAATTATTTCACGTTATAAAGTTAAAATCAAAATTGCACACAAAGTAGTTTTTTATGTAGAGGTAGTGGAAAGGCGTCGGTTGCCGAACGCATTTATAATTAATAATAGTAATGAACTCCTTATTAAATGAAGACTACATATTTAGTATGTTTAGTAATACATACTCAAATCTATACAAAATTTCGACAATTTCATTCTGGTCGATGATTGTCGATGAAACAACGATTTAATACCCTCACGGTAATAATGTTTAAATCAGAATTGACTCAATTGAGGACATTCCCCTCACTCTTTAATTTAATTTAAGCATATATATTTACACGCTATAAGCAGCAAAGAGGCAGAAAATGCATTCTAAATTCAATTAGACTCTTAAATATATTATTTAGAAATATTTTACTGACAGTAAAATGACTCAATTACTTATGAATGAATGCATGTGCATTTTTGATTAAAATGTGGATTAATTGCAGTAGTGGAGATCAACGATAAATACTCATAAAATGCATGTAACTCTTTTTTTTCCTGAAAAATAGCGTAGATAATTGAGACTCCTCCCGGATGACAGCAAATTATATATTGAATCAGTTAAGTAAATAACTTAAAAATACAAACTTCCAATAATCATAAAAATATTTAACTCTAAAAATACATATTATGATTGCGAACATTTTCTGTTTCAAATCAGACTTGATAATATAATATATTGTTGCACAAAAAGTCTGACGTTCTACTACAAACATGACAAAACAAATGGACTCTGAAATTTTTCATAAAACTATAAAGAATTTATAAAAAAAATCGTATTGCATATAATGAAAACTATAATTTGTAAGTGTGAATTGCACAACTGATGACCCCCAATAACTTCCCTAACACCACCGGATTTTTAAACGACTCGGGTCATTGAAGAGTTCTGTGCAAACAAAACTCCCTGATACATGATTCCGTTAATCTCCATTGACACGACAAGAGAAGCATCTGAGCCACGGCCATCTCCCCGAGAATTGATTTTGATATTTGCTCCCGTTAAACTTGGTATTGAAATCGCTCTTGGAGGGGTGTCTGAATCTTCAACAGCAAGTCTTTTGGGGGCTGGGGGGGCTCCATGATGATTGTTATTGTTATTATTGCTGTGATCATGCCGATCATGACGATCATGTCTCTTGCCATTTTCCTTTTCAGGCTACATAAAAACATAAAACACATTTAGAACACTAAAGACTTTAGTCTAAAGTGTATATATGCATACCGTGTATACTGTGGATCGAGGTGATGTGGGAATATTGTTATTGTTGTTGTTGTTGGAGTGTGTAGGTACTTTTGGCGTCTGAGCCCCTAAAATAAAACAAATTCACAGTTATAATTTTATTTTGAATGATGTTGATGATAATTAATACCTTCGGAATTTCTGGTAGGAACTTCAAGATTTAGTGCTTCTTGTTGTGGGGGTGCCTTTGGATCTGCAGGCAAAGAACCTCCGCCCCCATAAAGATTCCACAGCGTCAGCCGGGACAACTCTAGAGCAGCCAAAGCATCACGAGCACTTGGCGTTCCATGATTCGGTGGAGAATTTGGGCCTGCAAAAATAAAATAAAAAAGTTTTAATTTTTTTGTAAAAGTATGACTAACGGAGATTTCTTTAACTCAAAACAAGGCATAGTCGGTCGATTCTTGTTAATTTTCCTCATTGCTTTTTGGACTGTAAAATGCTATAATTTGATGTATTATTTCAAATTATGTCTTTACTGCTTCCATTCACAGACATGTTTACAGATCCATGTTGTTTACAAACAGTCAAAATATATACAAGTGTTGTAAACTCGACTAGACGCTTTACAGTACTTTTAAATGATTGCGTCCACACATTTGGTGGCGATGAACTTGGAATAATAAAAAGTAAACCCCAAAGTTACTTAAATAGGCCATAGAACTGAAATTCAAAATAGTAAACAAAGCTATCAAACTCCCTGATAATTGTGCATAAAATAATGCCATTTCATCCTACATTTTATAGTCCAGTTAGAAATTTCAGCCCCACTCCACAGTTACAAAAAAAAACGTTAAAACGGTTGGCAAATTAATTAGCGTTCTCCTAGTCAAAAGTCTTTGGCGTTAAATAATTTTTTCGCTGAAACTGAACTTGCGTGATACAAAACTAGAATAAAATGCGTCATAAATAAGACATAAAGGGAAAAATCTACAAAAAGTTGATGAATTTGATTACTACAAATAAGCATTAAATTCATAGTTCCTGGAGAAGAATAACGCGTAGGTTTTGTATTATAATGAGTAAATAAATGAAACACCCTTCAGAAAAAAAGCATAGCTTTGCCACAACAATAAAAGTATTCGAAATAATATTAACAATATGGAAACTGCAAAAACTTTAGCTTTTCTGATACGTATCGTTCCATATAAAGTACACATCTATGAGCCTAATCACTGACTATATATATAAGTACATACAAAAGTAAGAAGGGTTGGATTGGGTTTATGGGTGTGCAAAATAATGATATAAAAGTTTTACGATCCAGGATTTATTCATCGCAGAGTCTGGCAATTTCCTTTCTTTCTCCTAGACGCTCAAATTTGCCATTAAAAAGCGACCTGTAATGGGAATGGAATGCCTCAGAGAGAGACTGTCTCAAGGTGCGGTTTTATTTCACTCTCCTCCATTTGATTACATTTCAAGGATCACACACTACTCCATAAAAGAGCCAAAAATTTCTCAACCAGCCTTCCATAAACATTTACAAACCTGCAAATAAACTTATGGGTTAATGTAAGCACCCATAATTCTACTTGTGGGTATAAACATTTCCTGAGCTTCAGTCTACCTGCATATTGCAAACATATTCAATTTAACTCAATGTCAAATTAGGTCATGCCAATTTTTGAAAAAAGAATCTATTTACACTCCCCTTAAAGCGTATTAATTTTGATGACCACAAACAACTGGGAGAAAAAGCGTCATTTAAATTTTAAATGATAATGTGTCAAAATTGATGAGCAAATAAATGCAAACCATATGTCACACATGCAGAAGGTATGAGTTACACAAGAAAGCTGCACAAATTTTATCCGTCGTACCTCCCTCGAAATCGAAAAAAGGAAGATATGCCGTGTGAGGGCAAAGCTGTTAAAGTCAGAAGAAAACACGCTTTCAAAATAAAGTCGTAAAAGGAGTAAATGGAATCACGAAGATAAATACAACATCATCATAATATAAAAATCGTAGCGTTCATCGGAAATCCATATCAATCGTTAACTATTAATAACGCTCTGTTTCGTAATATAAAGGCTTACTTGTTGAATGCATTGAATGGTTATGGCCATTTCCGTTCATTTGCGGTCTTCCACCTACAAGACTAAGTGGGGATATCTGAAATTGAAAACAAGTCATGATTATTGTGCTGCATACATTTTGTTATAAAAACCAAAAGCTAATGACATAATAATAAATGAATAAAAACAATTATTATGGGGATGAAATGGAATTTAATACTCATGGTTCATGGGCTTTCCGTAATAAATTTAACTCATTAAACTCAAGTTGTTTGAACTCATAATACAATATGTTATGAGTCATGATTTTGTTGTAGTATCAATATCAAAAACAAAAACAGACACGATAAAGCGTTACTCAGGCAGAATATATGTATACGAATTTAAGGGGCTTCTTACCATATCTGGATAAGGGCCGTAGGATGCTCTGCGACCTTCACGTTTGTTTCCGTCGATTGCAGCTTGGAGTTCTGCGGGAGTGCTTAATCGTTTCTTTTCGCATTCATAAGGATACAGGTACTTCATGTATCTGCAATAAATTAAACAGAGAAAGTTGAAAGACGTACGCGCACATTGTCTGATTTTTCTGACGCTAACAAGTCATTCAAGGGAAAAATAACAAGAAGGAAATAACAATAGCTATATAGTTTGATGAATAATGTTTTAAAACCGCATTTGTTTATGGCTAACCATATAAAAGACGGCTTGCAGAAGAAGATGATGATGTGATGGTGTATGTGATAAATATAGAATAATGACAAGAGAGAATTTATTTATGCATCACATTCGATCAGAAGCCTGCGTCTTTGACACATGTTTCTCTTACCAAAGTGTAAGTAGGAGAAAGAGACATGTCAAAAACCTGTGTTATGTTATAAACTATAATAAGTCACCACAAATATGAAAGAGATGGATGACTTTATAGTGAACTGGATTCACACTTGAGCAACCATTTGACGATGAATAACAACTTTGAATCAACCTTCTTGTATGCTGCTTGACACAAAAATACCAAATACAAAGACTTATAAATAAAATGAACCTTTGCATCTCATGATCAGGAAGAAACTTATGGCCAAAACTTTAGACCAATGAGTTTCCATTTGCTTAAAAACTTGTTCAATAAAAAGTTAAAATAATACGCAATACAAGCAGATATTTTAAGAAAAGAAAAATGTGGTCTTTTTTTTTCTTTCATAGCACATGCTACTACGGGTAAAAAATAATAAATGAATATCGAAGGATGAATTACATAAGTAGTGGAAGGATGACTGAGACATTAACGATAAACATAGAATCGGTTATTTATAGTATCCTCATTTTCAATCCATTAAGTCTTCATCATTCATATCACTCTCTACCAATCTATGCACTAACAATAGATCGTCTTCTTTTTCCATTCCACCTTATTTGGCTCATGTTCCAAAAAATTTAACCCTTGCATCCTATTTTCATGTGTCTTTCTCCAACTTTTCTATTCGTCAGTCCCATTTCTTCATAAGACGGCGTCTTGTGACGATGATGAATGTCATGCATTCCTAAAACACTATCTCATCACCATCATGATTTCCGTTATAATCTTGTTTGATCATTAATGAAATTCAAACTTTTGTCAAGTGATGAGTAAAGGAAAAGGTAATTTGACTCGAAACAGAAAGTTCAAATTTTGGAAAAGCGATCGATAATACTGATGTTTTTAAACTACACTACTACTTACTGTGTTCTTAATGTGAATGCTGCGGAAGTAATTGAAGATGGAAGATGAAGTCCTTTGATGATTTCTTGCCATAATTTTTTATTAATAACGTCGACGAGACCGCCTCGAGCAATGACCAGATTGTACAACTCATACAAGTCCAGAACTTGTTTAGCCATGATAGGAAGGCTTAAAATTTGGAAAAAGCAAAAATTAAATTTTCGTTCGACAATAACATTTTGCTTGACAATCTTAACTTACCGGTTGATTGGGGTTCCTGTAAAATAAACAAAAATTTATATTATTTTATGTAAACATATATAAATATGATAATAGGAATCAAAACTATCTTGTCTCAGTCAGTGAAGATAGGGCCAATTACATTTCTTTCATGATTTACAATAAGCATAACATTCGTGTTATACCAGACCAATTACATAAATGGTAAAATATTTATGAAACTTGCTCACAACCGGATTCTACTGATTTTTAAGTTTATGATTTTAAAGGGATAATTTATAATTGGATATATAATTTGAAATCCATACGATCAAACCATCAATGCCTACTTCTCAATTCAAATATAAGCCTTAAGGCATAATTGAATACACGAGAAGAAAAAGTTGATGACCAATTGATTTTCTTAATACTATAACTCAAGGCAAGTTGATTATAACTACACGCATTTGCCAATTATGGATTAGATATTGACTGAAATTAAACCTAATTAATTTTCATCCATAATAATTTTATTATTCGCATTTTTCATGTAAATTTAATTTATGCCATGTTTATCAATTATATGTAATTATAATAAACCGTGTAGAGTTTAATATAATATTAATTTCAGAATGTGAAAAGTATTGGTAATATAAATAAATTTCCATCTTTGTGCAACAAAAGTCAAATTATTTTAAACAAAAGATTGAAAAAATGTGTGGATTATGGTTTTACTGGAGAGATCTGTCTGTGTTTTGTGCATTTGGACCGGAAACAAGAGTTTTGGGTTGAAAGCTCTTTCATTTTCCCCAAAAATCTGCCCCACAGGGTTTTCTTGTTATACAAAGCTTCTCTATTTTACATTCGGATATATCTCCTTTGAGAGCAAATCTCTGTTGCCTCAATGACTTTATGACTTTGCTCTCCAACTGAACTTTACTTTCCATTTCAAGTCGCGATTCGCATGTGTTGCTTCAACTAATTGTAAACTATAAGATTTACCCATTTCCAAATGACTATAATGCCTCAAAATAATAATTATCGGGATTCAATTTTCAACTATGCTTCTGTTCTAAAACGTTGAGATTTCTTTCTGATAGTAAGTTAAATAGAATTTACAATCTATTCATAAGATCTCCAGATTTAAACTTAAAGTAGATCCAACCCCCAAAAAGTTGGTATTTTCAGAAGAAGTCTGACAGAAAGGGCATTAGAGACTTTAGGGAAATTGTCATTAACACATGGAATGGAATCAATCATGATCCCGTTTCTTAATGAATGTCCTTTCATTTCTTGAAAACAGCAGTTGCCTCCACTCAACGGGAGCAAGTAGGAAGAGGACAATAATATAATATGTATGTACAATATATCACGGACATTTGCTAAGTATCAGCAGGTCAATATGCATTCTAACAAATGTTCATGCAAGTGGAAAACAGAGACCTTTTTGTTTTTATTTCGTCCCTCTTTAAATTTTCCCCATTTGGTATAAAAATTCTCATTATAAAAATAAATGAGAAATTTGAGAAGACTAAAATTAAAGATTGTTGCTAGAAACGATGAAAGGATGAAGGTTTCATAAATTCAGCTAGAATTGCTGTCAATATATGTGAGAAATTAGGGTAGCAGATATTTTTATGCTTAATTATAAGGATTAAGTCATAATCTTTAAGGCTGCTACTAAAGTTGATTGGTTGAAGGAACAGATTGCGTGATTCCAGGTTAGGCAAAATATTTCCAGTGGTTGGTGGATTAAATGCAAATGGACCTATTAAAGAATTTTGGAAGAATGGCGATCTCTTGATTTACGAGTAGCTGTGATGCAGCAACCCACCCTAATTTATGACCTTCTTCTGTCCATTGTCTATTTTATAACAAGTCAGATAAAAAATCACATTAAAATAAATGTTTTCTTCTTTATTTCTTCGGCCCATTTCATCCTCTCTTTTCATGAAACTCATCTTTACTCTCCTTGAGATAATTCTAGATTGGAGTCAATATTCATTTTAAAAAGAAAAGTGTAATGATAATTTTCAATACCTTTTGCTACATGAAACCCTTTTCAAAATTCTTGGAAAAAATGTTTTATATTTCTGGTACTATCGCATTTTTAAAACAAAAAATTAAGATTTGGTTTAGGCAATTTAAGTAAGAAAATATAAAATGGTTTTGATTGAGCAAAAAATTCTAGAAAAGCCAATTCATTGAAATTATATCTCCCATAATAAAACTCAAGTCACCAGTTGTCATTTATAGTTCTTAAATGTGTCTCACAGCATGGGACTTATCATAAAATTGTACCCTTGTTTACAAACTATGTGAACAAGCAATAGAAAGGTTATTTATTCAAATTTTTTTCTTAAAATCGTATGCTTGTACATTTACGTATGATTTCTTAATAAAGCGTAGAAAATACGACTCACATCTGCTGATATTTCTCAGAAGATGTAAAATTTGCAACAATCAGAAAAATCTATGAATGAAACCGAATGGGATTACAAAAAGTGGAGACAATTATTAAAATTCTCCGAAAAAAACATTCGCTCACAACGGAAGCTAATTGTAACAACCAATATATATGTAATTTGCCCAACATGCTAGAATTGGGCAACAAAGGTTGGCAGTTACAAATGTTACAATAAGAGTCGGTATATAAGTAGTTTAGTTTAGTTTGAGTAAAAATTTTGATACTTCTTCAAACTGCCTCTGATTCGTGATTTATGTTACAACCTTTGTGATTACGACACAAGAAATGAAAAAGTTAACTCTCCAGTTAAGAAGATTGAAAAGTTTTAATGGCCCCGTGTTGAATATATATACACGCAGGTATGTATATTATAGGGATTAGGTATGCGCATCGTTTAGTGGGCATTCATTGTACCAATCGTAAACAAAAATGAGACTAAAGGCATGAAAGAGCATCTGAATTTTTCCAATAATATAAACGTGAGATTGACCTGCTTCACTGGTTATACGAAGAAAGTGTTTGTTATTAAGATACGTACATTAAAGCCCTGGTATGCTGTTAATAGAAAAGACGGTTTCGTTATTATTATTATTTTAAAGATATTTCACGAGAAGGAGCGGAGAGCAATAAAAGTGTACAGTTTGAGTGAAGGCTTGTAAATGTCTTGAGCTCTCTTTCATGACCAAGGGGAGCCAGATATCCAAGCTTACGACCTTTTATATGGCTAAATTTTCCAAGAAATTCACAGGAGAGGAAATGTAAAAGTAATCACAACCAAGGGCTAGTCAGCGCATAAAGAAAGGCCTTATGAAGATGATCCTCTTGGAAGAAATAACATTATATAGTTACTGCTGATGGCAATCCTTGAGAAAAGGGACCTCCACGCAAAAAACAAAAATATAAAAAAACACTCATTTCGATGTGTACCCTTAATTCTCTCATAATATAATCTCACTAACAGACCGTTCTGTGTTCAGCTACATGGCATGGTAATGAATCTTTAGATTGCATTACATTTCATTTAGTAAGGACCCAAGGGTCACTCTTGAGTCCTGGTTCTCAGCAGCCTCGCCCTATGTGGCCATTACTTACATTATTCGGTCTCATAATCCTCAATCCAAGGAGCCAAAAAATCCCCAGTTGCTGCCACCAAGTTAAATTATTTCTTAACGAACCAAAGACTAATAAGAGATACCGAAAAAGTGTCAAGACATCTGATCAATGTTATGCCGAGGAATCTGGGCCGGAAATCATTATTATTTGGGCAATATGGTCTTTATTGCATTTGGGCAGAGAGAAAAAAAACGATTTCGACCAATTGCTATTTGACAGTATAAAATATTTCTACTATAGTTAGTCGTTAATTTTAAGCTCTCTCTATTTATTTGCTGCCAAAAATGAAAATACTTTAATAAGAAAAGGAGAGAAGATACACAACCTACCTCTACAAGTTCTAGGGTAAGCATTATCATTAGTAAGCAAAATATCATGCCAAGTAAGACACAAACTGTAGTTCTTTTTTCAACATTTTTTTTACATAAAGTATGTACTATATGTACAAGTACTGAACCGTCTAAAATGAGTAGAAAAACAGTTGTAGTAGAGAAAGTTTACAAACATGGCTAGCTCTTTTCACACTAAAAAGGAATCCGAGAAAAACGGAAGGCTGCAATTCTTGTCAATGGGGCAATGTGAACTTCCATCTCAGAAACTTTCGTGAACCCACCCACAAGATATCAAAACCATCCAACCACAATAACAATGACAAAACTTGCGCTTCTAGGAAAACGTCTGCATTGGCTGTAAACCAGGAGCACGCGCTACAAAACAGACCTGCCCTTAAATTGATTCCATCTATCTCTCCTTTTCTCTCTATTTTTTCTGCAAAAGGCAATATCAAGTGCAAAAAGAATGTAATTAGAGGAAAGCAAATGCGGATAGAAATTTATGAATGAATGAGAGATTATTGTGAAAGGGAGTTAGTCCAGAACAGAAGCATATAATAACAACAATGCAACGTGGGTTGCACACACCTTTACAGGATTTTTTTAAGTTGTAAAGGTAGTTTAGTTGGCTTCATCTGTGCTCACTTCAGCGTATCCAGAAATGAGACCCCCTTCGAGTCACACACGTGCTTTTTGACACAGTCCAAGCCAACTCCATTCATCATACTCATCATGTTTGTTGATGCAAAGGCATAATGTTATGTCTATATATATATATATATATATATGTTCACCTGTGTGTTCTCTTGATTTCATAATCATAAAATGAACACTCGCGTAGAAAAAAAGAAAACGCCAGGAAAAGCGAAAGAATTACAATTTGCCATCATTTTTTTTTCATTTTCCACAAATTATCTAAATGAATAAAATGCTTACATTCACATACCACATTTTTGTCTAGATAAAATATACATCAGTAGTTGAATGAAGCTTCCAGGATAATAAAAACAAAATGCAACAGTTTACTTAATCCAGTTTAAAATAAACCCATATGGTTATTGGTTTAGGGGAGAAATTCTGAAAATGTGAATGTGGCTTGATTGGATTTATCGGATGAGGATGCTGGGGTAGGTTAAATATTTGTTCAATCGGAAGACGATCAGATATATACACAAGGGTCCAAGAACACAAGGACTGACTAATTTTAGACATGTTTTCTAAGCGCATATTTAGAAAAAGCTTCCTTCCGATGATGGCAAATGTGTCTTGCTCAAGAAAGTAATTTCACTCCAATACACTCGTTATTCTGTCCCCCTCTGGTTTTAATGCAACTATGAAAAAGTTATAAATAAAATGAGGGAAGGGGAACCCTTTATAACTTGTAGAAACATTATGCGGCTGTATATGTATTCAAATACAACATAGCTTCGTCTAAATTTCCTAAAATCCGATTTCAACTAACACGCACTTAATCTAGAGGTTTATTTTAAAGCATCCACCCGGATTTAACGCCTTTGCTATAATACCACTGATTTTTCATGATATTTAACCTCTAACTTTCGAAATCAAGTAAAGACTTCAAAGAATAACGTTGATTCACAGCTTACCTCGTTTTTGCATAAAGGAGAATAACTCGTCCAAAAATTCCTTCCTTTTGATGTCATCGCTAAGTTCGTATAACTGAAAAAAGATTAACAAAATTTTCATTAGCGATTTGAATTCATCAATTAAATTGACAGCAATCTTTAATTAAGGTGAATAACTCATATTGGACAATAAATCCATTTGAATAGTTGTAAATATGTTGGGAATAAAATAGCTCTCTCTCTCTCTTGGGATTGGATTGCGTGTCGAAGGAATATTCATTAAAGAGCTGTTACTGCTTTCCAGGTTTAAAACATGTTGAGAAAATGAAGTGTATAAAACGCTGTTTTAATTTTCATCCTGATACCTTGTAGATTAGGGGAAAAAATCTCACTTGTGTTAATTTGAGAAATGTCAGCGGAAGGCAAAAAATATTACAAAAGAGATTAATGACTGATACGTATAAATTATTTAAAAAAATATCGCTTTTTTTCTAAATTGACCATTCCTTTTGATAATAATTAGATTTATAGTTTATATATGCATGGAAAATGCTAATGCCTTAGTACATTTTTAACATATCCAACCTTCATTTGGCTTGAATCGATGGATGATTATAATCAGAGATATAATTTAAATCTATTTATTTATTCTTCTATCTCGTCCCACACGAATTATTCCCCTCCCAACAAATCAAATGTTGGAATAATATCTGCCTCTATTTGAGAGTTGAATTACCTGTTTTCATCTTGTTTGATTTGTTGGAAACCATTCATTAAGATTTACATTAAAGGATCGATTATGGCTCAACCATTAAAAGTTGACTTATAAATAAACGTGTTGGATGAAACATTATCTTTTCAGGAGTTATGGACATGTTTTTACATTGAAAAGGTCCTAAAGTCAACTTCCCTGCCCTTTTACTCGTACAGCCAAAAGGTCCAAAGGTATGTGTTGTTCTAATGAGATTGTCATATAAAATTATTGTTGCCCAAGGCTTGATTCGAATCTTGTCTGCCACATATAACCAACCGACGGCCGTTTCATTATCAAGAAAAAGCACTCACACTTACCAATATTAATAATATTTTAAAATGCCGAACTGAAACATGCTATATAAAAATCAAAGTAACAAACAATCGACTCCAAATAATAATAATAATAAAAAAGAAAAGAACATAAAATGGATGGAACCACCCCGTCATTATTAACAAGCACATCTAATTAATCAAAATCCCAATTACAATAAATGAATTTTTTTGCCCAGCCATTAGCTATTACTATAAGAATTCCATCATCACTCCACACCAACAACGATCATATCATTCGTCCGCTCTTGAGTTTTAATAGGCAAAATGCAATTTGTTCATTAACAAAGACGGCTCAACGATATTAAACTTGGAAAAGCAATTAATGAGGAGGATTTTTAATGAACAGATTATTTAATTGGATGTTGGCGAGAGTTCATTTCCCCAAAACAAATATTGATATATATATATAAATGCACGAGTATGCATGTAAATCTATAAGTTTACACACAACAACTATCTCATAAAAAATAGTTGAATTAATTTAATTTTTATCCATTAGCCATCCAATTTATTGAGTCGACGATTTTCCGGTTTTACTTTCAGAAGCTGATCAAGTCCGCCTTTATTCACGCCCTCAGTCTAGCTGAAAACTCCCAATGGATCTCCACATGTGCTATCGTTTATTAAGACTAATCAAAGATCTTTTATCGAAAACACATTATTCACGCTACGACATGAACGAGGAGAAAAAACTTTCAATGGCTTTACTAAGCACTAAATAAGAGGCTGAGATTCTATAGAGTTGGATGAACCGATCCAAGTAAATCCCAATTAACTTTTTTATTTCTCCTCATATAAAGATGCATTAATTTTCTAAACAAACCACTCCACGTCTCCCAATTATTACTCTGCAATGCAGTGATGAGCATATATTATGTATGCTTACATCTTTATGCCATCAATACAATTAAAATTTTCCTAACATCCTAGATAATTCCAATTCTCATTTTCAAGTGAAGGAATTTTTATGTGAGTTGATTTCTTGCTAGTTTACGATTGATATTGAAGGGAATATAAATATTTAAAATAAATTACAAGGAATATTATCATTTTGTATTAGCGTTTTATAGAGATACATAATTCAAATGGGGAGGAAATAAAGGTGTGCGTGGAATTAATAAGCAAATTATTCACAGGTGTCAAGTACCTTGTTACCAGCATAAAAGAGATGAGTGGATAAAAAGTTAAGAGGGAGGTTTGATAATTCTCTTTTTTCTCTGCTAAAAGTATGAGACTGTCACGGGACAAAGTGTAGGCAGGCAGGACAATGCCTAAACAGGGAGAAAAGGCGTTGGGGTTTTAAGGAGATTGAGAAAGTGTTGAATGTATGTATAAACAACACAGAGCCAAGCGAACTAAGGGGTGTATGTTAAAAGTCATCAGTCTTTGTCATTTTGAATAAACCACATTTGTCTTGGATAATATTAAATCACACGTCAGTCCCATAAAAACTGCAACTAATGACTATCATCACCAACTTATTACATTCTCTGATTAGTGGACAAACCAACTCAAGTTCTATTCTCTTTGAATCAATCTCCCATTTGTACACATCATACATCCGGTGTCCCTTCTAACCATTACTCATTGTTGGCCGCATAATGTTTAATTGTACATGAAACAAATGGACGCAAAGTCAAAGTAAACAGACATAAAATTCTCGAGTTTTTGTCCACTCTTGTCACAATGACAGGTGTGTATGAAATAAAACATTTGTGACTTGTAAATGTCATTAATTGCAATGAAAAATTGCATATGAATGTCATATTTATAATGTAAATTTGCCAGCTTCACTTGTTTGAATAGATAAATAATTAAACAATGATATGAAAAATCTTTCAAAAGAAAAAAAAACACATTGTGTTAACAATATTATTAAAGATGAAGGCAAAGACGCATATCCGTTATAATCATTTATTGTCTGCTGCAACTCAACTAATTTAGTTTATAATTAATTTCTTTAAACTGATAAATCTTGAGAAAATAGGCAGTTAAATAAAAGTAATTTTGAACAAAGGGTTTATTGGTACGTGCTACAATTCATTTAAAGTGTAATCCAACCAAATGCAATCTCCACCTGCCCTTTATTCTTTATTTAGTGAAAGAGGTCTACTAAATAATTCTGTTGTGTACGTAATGTGTTCCACAACATAAGATAAGTATTTAGGGAAAAAGCAAATGTACAATAATAATATCGAGATTTTCAGGAACAGAATTGGGTCCATTACTTTACCTGGGGGAAAGAAAACTTTTTTTTGTATTCCTTCCAAAGGTTTGCTTACCTGTACTTAAAATTAATGTCAAAAAACAAAGATCGTAAAAAGGCTGGAGGAACGAAATCAAATGCGCTTCACAACATTTCTCCCCAACGCTTGAAGCTGGCAAGTAGTTATAAAAATCTTTTACGATTTCTCATTACAATCATCATTTCTGTTAAATGGCATTCCCTTTGGAAGTCATGTACACTGGATATATAAGTACACAACAAATAATAATTACTCCATGATGGCAGAAATCCCATTAAATTTTCTACCAAGGAATGAAAAAGGTTCCAGAGTTTATGCCAAAGAAAATTACTTTTATTTATTTATACAAACTAAATTAGTGGCTGTGGTCTCAAATAAAAATCATTTTTGAGACAATTGATATTGAAATAACATTAGCAAAATATTTTCTTAAAACAATAAAAGATTGATGCTAAAAGTAAAAGCTGATAAAATCATACCATTAAACAAACTTTATGACATTATAGTTCATTCACTGCGCCCTTTTGAACGTAACTAACTGTTATATTATATACTACCTCATAAGCTTTAATGTCGAGGATGGATACTGTTTAAGTTTATGAAAAGAATTAAAATTGAATGGGCGTAACATAAGCAGGCGAACCAATTAATCTCGATCCAAATAATAAAAGCAATGTATTGACGTTGAGCAAGAGCCATGAGAAAGGGAAACAACCCATCATCACAAACATCAAATCCCCTAATAAGTAATGTGCATTTAAATTACAATTAAACTACAACGGGGATGAAATTCCTCACAAATACAATAGAAATAAACCATCGTAAGACGGATGTAACCAAGTTGTGAAACACCTTATGGTAACGACAAGGCCACAGGTCATTTTGCATGTCGAATTCG